>JAAAWM010011533.1:0-85124 GCA_036873465.1 Thinopyrum obtusiflorum
CCTTGGGCCTCCCCTGCGCCTAGGGTTGGGAAACCCTAGGGGTGGGGGCGCCTTCACTTGCCTTGGGGGGCACTCCACCCCCTTGGCCGCCGCCCCCCCTAGGAGATCCCATCTCCTAGGGCCGGCGCACCCCCTAGGGCCCCTATATATAGAGGGGGGGAGGGGAGGGCAGCACACCACAGCCCCTGGCGCCTCCCTCTCCCCCCGTTACACCTCTCCCTCTCGCAGAAGCTCGGCGAAGCCCTGCTGCGGTGACTGCTGCATCCACCACCACGCCGTCGTGCTGCTGGATCTTCATCAACCTCTCCTCCCCCCTTGCTGGATCAAGAAGGAGGAGACGTCATCCGCTCCGTACGTGTGTTGAACGCGGAGGTGCTGTCCGTTCGGCACTTGGTCATCGGTGATTTGGATCACGACGAGTACGACTCCATCAACCCCGTTCTCTTGAACGCTTCCGCTCGCGATCTACAAGGGTATGTAGATGCACTCCCCTCTCTCTCGTTGCTAGATGAACTCATAGATAGATCTTGGTGAAACCGTAGAAAATTTTTTATTTTCTGCAACGTTCCCCAACAAGAGCAAGATCAAGCATGGAGATGATGGCATGCGCAGGGGAACTAGAGTTAGTAGTGATGATTTCAGGACTTTGAAGCCACCATCATGAGTGTATGAAGGCTTAGACGAAATATACAAGATGCCACTTCCTAAATTTCATCCAGAGGCTATTATAGGTGTTGCGTCGTCTTATTTTTGGGCCAGGCCCATGTAATTTCGAAATACTTGAGTATAGGCTATTTTTAGAGTCCGCATGTGTGGGGAAACAAGATTTAGGGTTGGTTTCGGACCCCTCCACCAAGGGGTCACAAAATTACTCCCCTCTTCCTCCATATATACAACCCTTAGGGCATCGTTTAGACTTTGGGTTTTGTTTAGATTAAAAGTTCGCCATAGCTGCAACTTCGCATACTTCGTTTGTGTTCAACGACCAGACCAAGGCGTCATATAACCCCACCTTCATTAATAAAGCTTTCCTCTTATATTCGCAATATCCAGATTGCAATTTTACTTTCTTGCTTGTTCTTTGTTTGCGTGCAGGAAACAGACCCTCGTGGTCAGGTTGATCGTGCTCCGGTGTGGTCAATAACCTCTCGGAGTTGGTTTGGCGATTGCTAAGGCGCGACGTCCTCGCACATTCGTAGTCGGATCGTCAAAGTCTACTCCACCAAAAACGATAACCACCATCTGATCGAAACATCGGGACACCTTTGCCTCTATCAACACACCTCCTTTTATATGCGGAGGCGAGGGAGGCTGGCTCTCCACTACTCGGGGGTAATCGCCCCGCTCCGCCAATCCCTCTCTCTGTATCCCTGGGTGGCGTCTTGCTTCGTCTACCACCCCACCACGCCAATCCAAGGTGTTTTGTCTTCTGCCAAGGCGCACGTTCCCGTGCCCCACTTGTCCACCACCTACCCCGTGCAATGCATGCAGCGCGCATGGCGGAGACGGCAGTGGTGGTGGGCAAACTAAAGGTAAAATGGTAGTTACCCCGACTCACGCACGGGCGCCCTAATGGTATCCTATGGGCACGGGCACCCCTGTTTTTTTACGCAGACGGCACACGTCGCCTAAGCGCCAGTGATATCAGGGTGAGACTAGGGGTTGACTCAGGTCCAGATTAATGAAGAAGCAAAGAAGATCTCGAGGCGCGATGCTGTCCCCGGCAAGATCGATGTGTGCGCCTGTGCATTTGTTGGGCCTACCCCAACAACGCCCAACGACATGTATGGACCAGGCCCAGGGGCTCCTGTCGGTGCAACAAACATGAGTGTTTGCTGCCCTAGCTTATGCATAGGTGCGCTGCGAATTCTTGTGTCAAGTACAAAGTCTCATATGCAGCTAGACTAGAGAAGCCGCTCTTCGTGAGATCAAGGAGACCATTGATAAGACCAAACATTGGGACAAGCTACAAATACCTCAACGGAAGCAGCCAACTCCGGACGAGCCGACAAGTCAAGCCCCAGCAACCCCCTCCCCTCAGGCATGGGCTTCCTGCCAACACCAGCGCTCCGCCTCTTTCATCAGGTGATCACTAGATCAATAAGGTGTCGAGCCCGCATGTGCTTAGGTGGACGTAACCCATGCGTGTCAACTTGCCGAGGGGGTAAAACACCTGGCGTGTCACGCTAATAGGAGGTAGCTGGCTAAGAGGCGCAGTAGCCTTGCCGAGTTTCAACCTCCACTTGACACCTAGCAGCGCATTTAATGTGTTTTGTCCTAACTGCCATAGTTAGGTATGATAGTTCTACATCAGTCTAATCACCCCTGTAATGACCTTTTTGCCACTGTGGTAACCCCTTTAGCTATAAAAGGAGGGCCAGGGCAACATTAGAGGGGGTTCGAATCTTCACAACCCTCAAGCATAGGTAATCGTGTAGCTTCTCTCTTCCCACCTCTTGTCGGGGGAGAGTGCTCCGTGTACTTGTGCATAACACCACCAAAACACCCAAAGGTAAGAGTAGGGTTTTATGCCTCCGAGCAGCCCGAACCTGGGTAAAATCACGCGCCCCTTGTTGTGTTTGCTCTCTACGTCAATCGTCACCCCTCACCGAACCAGCAAAGGGGCTGCACTGCCCCATAGATCGCCGGTTCCACGCCGACATCGCTGCTCACTAGCAGTTGCGTCGTTGTCCCCGACAACCTTTTTTACGGTGGCTTCTGGGAGCTCTGCAGGAAAATACTTGCCGGTATTCAACTTTCTTCTCTTATTGGCTTGTGTTGATGGAGCGACTAATGGTTGATTCAAATGGAGTACCAAACTCCCTGGTTCCACATGTAGCTTTTTTGCAGTGCACTTTGACACATGGTCAGCAATGCTGTTCTCCGCATGGGGGATATGCTCTGTTTGTAATCCGCCAAAGTGTTCCTCCCATTTCCTCACTTCTTGCATGTGTGCTTCCATCAAAGGGCTTTGATAGTCTTTATTTACTTGCTTAACAACAAGCTGTGAATCTCCTCGAATGATCAACTTCCCAATTCCCAATTCTACTGCAATTCTGAGGCCGGCAAGAAGCCCTTCATACTCTGCAGTGTTATATATTGGTTGCCTTCTCCCTCAGAAAGTGCATTTGAACAACATACTTGAGGTGCTCTCCGGTGGATGCGACAAGCAGCACTCTAGCACCGGCACCTTGTAGTGAGAAGGCACTGTCAAAGTACATGATCCATTCTTTCTCAATTTCTTTGCCGAGGAGAGTTGATTCCTGAATTTCTTGTCAATATACTCTAACATAGGTGACTATGTCGCCGACCACTTCTAGATGAAGTTCTCTATTATTTCCTTGTGTTAGCTGCATTTCTTTTGCATTTCTTCTTGCTATTGTAATTCCCTTCTAAAACCAAAAAAAAACTTCATCTAGATATATTTCTGTTTTCTGCATTCCTCTTTGTCACTGTATCTAAGTTTTAATTCATTGCAAATCTTTAGGAAAATTTCCTGAAAATCTTTGTGAAATTTCATTTGCAAGTGAGCTCAGTTGACAAAATCTTTCCTCTACATTGAACTCGGTTCCACCAATCCAGGCCTATCGGCCAGACCGAAGCACAAGTTCTACTTGTACATAGTTCATCGGTTCAAACGGACTAACTCGGTCTCACCGATGCGCACCTCACGTGGCTCTGCTATCTCGGAGTCACCAATTGGAATGAATCGGCGCCACCGACTTCACTGCAGAGAAAACTTTTTGCCATCTTATAGTGCCTATTTCTTTCAGCTCCACTCAATGATTCTTTCCCTCTATCTGCATCTTGAGCTGCATTCTGCTTACTTGTGTCTCTTGAGGATCACACTCACTTGACACATACCCATGAAAACTACCCTTCTTGGAAATTGATGTCAAAGGGGGAGAGAGAGACCATCAAAATTTACCCTTATAGAGCTCTTCTAAGAAAGGAAGTGAGATGTACTGTCATAAGAGCAGAGAAGTCACATGTCTTTAAGAGGGGAAAGGCATGTGAGTTAGTGATTCTACTTGAGTCTTTATCTTCTTTGAGCTATTTCTGCTCTTGATTCTAGTTATTTCTGCTCTGATTTTATCTCACCCTACCTTCTCCCATTATCTAGTGTTAGATTTAGGGGGAGAAAGATTCCATGCTTATGGGGAGAAAAATCCTTAGAATTTATTGCAAATCCTTAAATCTTTGGGGACATGTCTATATTCAAATGAAGTACTCATTGTGGTGCTCACCTATTACATGTCATCCCAGTCTTGGTATTCTTGTGGATCTTGAGATCTTTCCTGTTTGGAGTTTTCTTGTGTTATTTAACCATGTTTTCTCAAGTCTACTTCTTCAAAAGCCAGCTCAAGAACCACAAGGTAAGTATATGCATCACGCTCATGTGCATGATGATCTCTTGCTTTTGCACATAATGTTTGCAAGAGGGATTCATAAACATGAAGGTACACCTTACAACACTTCTTTTTGCTCTGATGCATATGGCCAAGATACATGTACCTCGTTACTCTGTCATACTGTTCATTCACATGTCTTTCAATTCTATCATCACATGTTTGCACATATGTAGGGGGAGCTCATGCAAGTTACATGCTCTTCCAAAGCTTTAAAATTACTACTCTTCATATCATTTACCTGGAGCTTTGATGTATGTTGTCATCAATTACCAAAAAGGGGGAGATTGATAGCACAAGTGCTCCCTGGGTGATTTTGGTAATTAATGTCAACATATCTTTTCTTGGACTAATTGTTTTATCTAGTATATTCAGATAATTTCAACAGTGGAGTGGCAAGGACAAGAGGATGTGGAACCCCTTCAAAATGCTAAGGATAAGGATTGGCTATATCTCAAGACTCTACATTTTTGTTTCAGTGATCCAAGATCACATCGAGTCCATAGGAAAGTAAATACTATTAAAAGTGGATGAGGTGTTGCTTAATGGTCTACTTGCTCAAAGTGCTTAGTGATATTGCTCCAAAACCCTCAGCCACTTTCTCTATCCTGTCCAAAACCTAGTTGCCAACTCGGCCCCACCGATCCCCCCCCCCCCCCCCCCCCCCCCCCCCCCCCCCCCCCCCCCCCCCCCCCCCCCCCCCCCCCCCCCCCCCCCCCCCCCCCCCCCCCCCCCCCCCCCCCCCCCCCCCCCCCCCCCCCCCCCCCCCCCCCCCCCCCCCCCCCCCCCGTCCCACCGAGATGAGCGATCGGTCCCACCGAGATTGCAATGGAAACTCGTTATTTCCCTTTTGTAACATTTCAGTCTCACCGAAATGAGCGAATCGGTCCCACCGAGTTTACCTGACCAACTCTCTAGTTAGCTTATTACCAAAATCGGCCCCACCAAATTTGTGTAATCGGTCTCACCGAGATTACGTTATGCCCTAACCCTAACCATATCGGTCCTACCGAGTTGCATGTCGGTCCCACCAAAAACACTAACGGTCACTATCTTTGCTGAGTCGGTCCGACCGAGTTTAACTATTCGGTCCCACTGATATTGGCAAGTTGTGTGTAACGGTTAGATTTTGTGTGGAGGCTATAAATACCCCTCCACCTCCTATTCATTCATGGAGAGAGCCATCAGAACGAAACTACACTTCCAACCTATATTTTCTGAGAGAGAACCACCTACACTTGTGTTGAGACCAAGATATCCCATTCCTACCATATGATTCTTGATCTCTAGCCTTCCCAAGTTGCTTTCCACTCAAATCTTATTTCCACCAAATCCAAATCCTGTGAGAGAGAATTGAGTGTTGGGGAGACTATCATTTGAAGCACAAGAGCAAGGAGTTCATCACAACACACCATTTGTTACTTCTTGGAGAGTGTTGTCTCCTAGATTGGCTAGGTGTCACTTGGGAGCCTCCGACACCCCCCCCCCCCCCCCCCCCCCCCCCCCCCCCCCCCCCCCCCCCCCCCCCCCCCCCCCCCCCCCCCCCCCCCCCCCCCCCCCCCCCCCCCCCCCCCCCCCCCCCCCCCCCCCCCCCCCCCCCCCCCCCCCCCCCCCCCCCCCCCCCCCCCCCCCCCCCCCCCCCCCCCCCCCCCCCCCCCCCCCCCCCCCCCCCCCCCCCCCCCCCCCCCCCCCCCCCCCCCCCCCCCCCCCCCCCCCCCCCCCCCCCCCCCCCCCCCCCCCCCCCCCCCCCCCCCCCCCCCCCCCCCCCCCCCCCCCCCCCCCCCCCCCCCCCCCCCCCCCCCCCCCCCCCCCCCCCCCCCCCCCCCCCCCCCCCCCCCCCCCCCCCCCCCCCCCCCCCCCCCCCCCCCCCCCCCCCCCCCCCCCCCCCCCCCCCCCCCCCCCCCCCCCCCCCCCCCCCCCCCCGTATATATAGCCTCCACACAAAAACTAACCATTACACACAATTTACCAAACTCAGTGGGACCGAATCATGAAACTCGGTCGGACCAATTTAGTTCAAAATGTGAACGTTAGGATTTTCCGGTGGGACCGATATGTCAACTCGGTGGGACCGATTTTGTTAGGGTTAGAGCATAACGTAATCTCGGTGAGACCGATTACTCAAACTCGGTGAGACTGATTTTCGTAATAGACTAACCAGAGAGTTGGTCAGGCAAACTCGGTGGGACCGATTCGCTCATCTCGGTTGGACCAAAACGTTACGAAAGGGAAACAGAGAGTTTGCATTGCAATCTCGGTGGGACCGATCGCTCATCTCGGTTTGACCGAAACGTTACGAAGGGAAATAGAGAGATTACAATCCCATCTCGGTGAGACCGAGATCCCTATCGGTGAGACCGAAGAGACTAGGGTTTCTGGCAGTGGCTATGTCGAGAGAACTCGGTGGCGCCGGATAGAAAGATTCGGTGGGGCCGAGTTTGACTTTCCCCCCCCCCCCCCCCCCCCCCCCCCCCCCCCCCCCCCCCCCCCCCCCCCCCCCCCCCCCCCCCCCCCCCCCCCCCCCCCCCCCCCCCCCCCCCCCCCCCCCCCCCCCCCCCCCCCCCCCCCCCCCCCCCCCCCCCCCCCCCCCCCCCCCCCCCCCCCCCCCCCCCCCCCCCCCCCCCCCCCCCCCCCCCCCCCCCCCCCCCCCCCCCCCCCCCCCCCCCCCCCCCCCCCCCCCCCGGTTGATGGAGATCCAGCAGCACGACGGCGTGGTGGTGGAAGTAGCGGGGATCCCGGCAGGGCTTCGCCAAGCGCAAGCGGGAGGGAGAGGTGTCACGGGAGGGAGAGGGAGGCGCCAGGGGCTAGGGTACTGCTGCCCTCCCTCCCCCCACTATATATAGGCCCCCTGGGGGGGGGGCCCCCCCCCCCCCCCCCCCCCCCCCCCCCCCCCCCGGGGGGGGACTTGCCCCCCAAGTCAGGTGGGGCGCCCCCACCCCATGGTTTCCAACCCTAGGCGCAGGGGAGGCCCATGGGGGGCGCACCAGCCCACCAGGGGCTGGTTCCCCTCCCACTTCAGCCCATGGGCCCCTCCGGGATAGGTGGCCCCACCCGGTGGACCCCCGGGACCCTTCCGGTGGTCCCGGTACAATACCGATAACCCCTGAAACTTTCCCGGTGGCCGAAACTGGACTTCCTATATATAATTCTTCACCTCCGGACCATTCCGGAACTCCTCGTGACGTCCGGGATCTCATCCGGGACTCCAAACAACTTTCGGATTTCCGCATACTAATATCTCTACAACCCTAGCGTCACCGAACCTTAAGTGTGTAGACCGTACGGGTTCGGGAGACATGCAGACATGACCGAGACGACTCTCCGGTCAATAACCAACAGCGGGATCTGGATACCCATGTTGGCTCCCACATGTTCCACGATGATCTCATCGGATGAACCACGATGTCGAGGATTCAATCAATCCCGTATACAATTCCCTTTGTCAATCGGTACGTTACTTGCCCGAGATTCGATCGTCTTTATCCCAATACCTCGTTCAATCTCGTTACCGGCAAGTCACTTTACTCGTACCGTAATGCATGATCCCATGACCAAACACCTGGTCACATTGAGCTCATTATGATGATGCATTACCGAGTGGGCCCAGAGATACCTCTCCGTCAAACGGAGTGACAAATCCCAGTCTCGATTCGTGCCAACCCAACAGACACTTTCGCCCCCCCCCCCCCCCCCCCCCCCCCCCCCCCCCCCCCCCCCCCCCCCCCCCCCCCCCCCCCCCCCCCCCCCCCCCCCCCCCCCCCCCCCCCCCCCCCCCCCCCCCCCCCCCCCCCCCCCCCCCCCCCCCCCCCCCCCCCCCCCCCCCCCCCCCCCCCCCCCCCCCCCCCCCCCCCCCCCCCCCCCCCCCCCCCCCCCCCCCCCCCCCCCCCCCCCCCCCCCCCCCCCCCCCCCCCCCCCCCCCCCCCCCCCCCCCCCCCCCCCCCCCCCCCCCCCCCCCCCCCCCCCCCCCCCCCCCCCCCCCCCCCCCCCCCCCCCCCCCCCCCCCCCCCCCCCCCCCCCCCCCCCCCCCCCCCCCCCCCCCCCCCCCCCCCCCCCCCCCCCCCCCCCCCCCCCCCCCCCCCCCCCCCCCCCCCCCCCCCCCCCCCCCCCCCCCCCCCCCCCCCCCCCCCCCCCCCCCCCCCCCCCCCCCCCCCCCCCCCCCCCCCCCCCCCCCCCCCCCCCCCCCCCCCCCCCCCCCCCCCCCCCCCCCCCCCCCCCCCCCCCCCCCCCCCCCCCCCCCCCCCCCCCCCCCCCCCCCCCCCCCCCCCCCCCCCCCCCCCCCCCCCCCCCCCCCCCCCCCCCCCCCCCCCCCCCCCCCCCCCCCCCCCCCCCCCCCCCCCCCCCCCCCCCCCCCCCCCCCCCCCCCCCCCCCCCCCCCCCCCCCCCCCCCCCCCCCCCCCCCCCCCCCCCCCCCCCCCCCCCCCCCCCCCCCCCCCCCCCCCCCCCCCCCCCCCCCCCCCCCCCCCCCCCCCCCCCCCCCCCCCCCCCCCCCCCCCCCCCCCCCCCCCCCCCCCCCCCCCCCCCCCCCCCCCCCCCCCCCCCCCCCCCCCCCCCCCCCCCCCCCCCCCCCCCCCCCCCCCCCCCCCCCCCCCCCCCCCCCCCCCCCCCCCCCTTGTACCCCTTGACTAACTCATGGCTAGGCACACTTTAGGTGCGGTACACAACATAGCATACTGTAGAGCCTACATCTAAAGCATAGGGTACGACCTTCATCCTTTCTCTCTCTTCTGCCGTGGTCAGGTCTTGAGTCTTACTCAATACTCACACCTTGTAACACAACCAAGAACTCCTTCTTTGCTGATCTATTTTGAACTCCTTCAAAATCTTGTCACGGTATGTATTCATTTGAAAGTAATATTAAACGTTTTTTATCTATCCTTATAGATCTTGATGCTCAATGTTCAAGTAGCTTAATCCAGGTTTTCCATTGAAAAACACTTTTCAAATAACCCTGCATGCTATCTAGAAATTCTACATCATTTCTGATCAACAATATGTTAACAACATATACTCATCAAAAATTCTATAGTGCTCCCACTCACTTCTTTGGAAATACAAGTTTCTCATAAACTTTGTATAAAGCCAAAATCTTTGATCATCTCATCAAAGCGTACATTCCAATTCCGAGATGCTTACTCCTGTCCTTAGAAGGATTGCTGGAGCTTTGCATACTTGTTAGCATCTTTCAGGATTGACAAAACCTTCTGGATGTATCACATACAACCTTTCCTCAAGAAAATCGTCGAGGAAACAATGTTTTGACATCCTATCTGCAAGATTTCATAAATAATGCAGTAACTGCTAACCCGGGCGTCCCCCCTAGCATCGCTACGAGTGAGAAAGTCTCATCGTAGTCAACTCCTTGAACTTGTCAGAAAATATCTTAACGACAAGTCGAGCTTTCTTAATGGTGATACTTACCATCATTGTCCGTCTTCCTTTTGAAATCCATATGTACCTAACAGCCTTACGACCATCAAGTAGTTCCTCCAAAGTCTACACTTTGTTTTCATACATGGATCCTTTCTCGGATTTTATGGCCTCGAGCCATTTATCGGAATTCAGGCCCACCATTGCTTCTCCATAGCTCGTAGGTTCATTGTTGTCTAGCAACATGACTTCCAAGACAGGATTACGTACCACTCTGAAGTAGTACACATCCTTGTTATCCCACGAGGTTTGGTAGTGACTTGATCTGAAGTTTCACGATCACTATCATAAGCTTCCACTTCAATTGGTGTAGGTGCCACAGGAACAACTCCCTGTGCCCTGCCACACACTAGTTGAAGAGATGGTTCAATAACCTCATCAAGTCTCCACCATCCTCCCACTCAATTCTTTCGAGACCCCCCCCCCCCCCCCCCCCCCCCCCCCCCCCCCCCCCCCCCCCCCCCCCCCCCCCCCCCCCCCCCCCCCCCCCCCCCCCCCCCCCCCCCCCCCCCCCCCCCCCCCCCCCCCCCCCCCCCCCCCCCCCCCCCCCCCCCCCCCCCCCCCCCCCCCCCCCCCCCCCCCCCCCCCCCCCCCCCCCCCCCCCCCCCCCCCCCCCCCCCCCCCCCCCCCCCCCCCCCCCCCCCCCCCCCCCCCCCCCCCCCCCCCCCCCCCCCCCCCCCCCCCCCCCCCCCCCCCCCCCCCCCCCCCCCCCCCCCCCCCCCCCCCCCCCCCCCCCCCCCCCCCCCCCCCCCCCCCCCCCCCCCCCCCCCCCCCCCCCCCCCCCCCCCCCCCCCCCCCCCCCCCCCCCCCCCCCCCCCCCCCCCCCCCCCCCCCCCCCCCCCCCCCCCCCCCCCCCCCCCCCCCCCCCCCCCCCCCCCCCCCCCCCCCCCCCCCCCCCCCCCCCCCCCCCCCCCCCCCCCCCCCCCCCCCCCCCCCCCCCCCCCCCCCCCCCCCCCCCCCCCCCCCCCCCCCCCCCCCCCCCCCCCCCCCCCCCCCCCCCCCCCCCCCCCCCCCCCCCCCCCCCCCCCCCCCCCCCCCCCCCCCCCCCCCCCCCCCCCCCCCCCCCCCCCCCCCCCCCCCCCCCCCCCCCCCCCCCCCCCCCCCCCCCCCCCCCCCCCCCCCCCCCCCCCCCCCCCCCCCCCCCCCCCCCCCCCCCCCCCCCCCCCCCCCCCCCCCCCCCCCCCCCCCCCCCCCCCCCCCCCCCCCCCCCCCCCCCCCCCCCCCCCCCCCCCCCCCCCCCCCCCCCCCCCCCCCCCCCCCCCCCCCCCCCCCCCCCCCCCCCCCCCCCCCCCCCCCCCCCCCCCCGACTAAGTGCTTCTGTAATGAGGGGAACGGTCACTGAAGCAGAACTACCCTAGGTACTTCATAGATGAGAAGGCTGACAAGGTCGACAGAAGTATATTGGATATACATTATATTAATGTGTACTTTACTAGTACTCCTAGTAGCACCAGGGTATTAGATACCGGTTCGGTTGCTAAGTGTTAGTAACTCGAAATAAAAGCTACAGAATAAACGGAGACTAGCTAAAGGTGAGATGACGATATGTGTTGGAAGTGTTTCCAAGGTTGATATGATCAAGCATCGCATGCTCCATCGAGATTGGTGTTAAACCTAAATAATTGTTATTTGGTGTTTGCGTGTAGCATAGATTGGATTATGTTTATCGCAATACGGTTATTCAGTTAAGGAGAATAATGGTTACTCTGCTTATTTGAATAATACCTTCAATGGTCTTGCACCTAAAATGAATGGTTTATTGAATCTCGATCGTAGTGATACACATGTTCATACCAAAAGATATAAGATAGTGAAGATAGTACCACATACTTGTGGCACTGCCATTTGAGTCATATTGGTATAAAACGCATGAAGAAGCTCCATGTTGATGGATCTTTGGACTCACTCGTTTTTGAAAAGTTTGAGACATGCGAACCATGTCTATTAGTATGTACGCATGAAGAAACTCCATGCAGATGGATCATTTGGACTCACTTGATTTTGAATCACTTGAGACATGCAAATCATACCACATGGGCAAGATGACTGAAAAGCCTCGTTTTCAGTAAGATGGAACAAGAAAGCAACTTGTTGGAAGTAATACATTTTGATGTGTGCAGTCCAATGAGTGCTGAGGCACGCAGTGGATATCGTTATGTTCTTACTTCACAGATGATTTGAGTAGATGCTGAGTATATTTACTTGATGAAACACAAGTCTGAATTATTGAAAGGTTCAAGTAATTTCAGAGTGAAGTTGAAGATCGTCGTGACAAGAGGATAAAATGTCCATGATATGATCATAGAGATGAGTATCTGAGTTATGAGTTTGGTATACAATTAAGACATTGTGGAAATTGTTTCACAACTAATACCGCCTGGAACACCATAGTGTGATGGTGTGTCCGAACATCATAGCTGCACCCTATTGGATATGGTGCATACCATGATGTCTCTTATCAAATTACCACTATCGTTTATGGGTTAGGCATTAGAGACAACCGCATTCACTTCAAATAGGGCACCACGTAATTCCGTTGAGATGACAGCGTATGAACTATGGTTTAGAGAAACCTAAGCTGTCATTTCTTAAAAGTTTGGGGCTACGACACTTATCTGAAAAGTTTTGCCTGATAAGCTCGAACCCAAAGCGGATAAATGCATCTTCATAGGACACCCAATACAGTTGGGTGTACCTCCTATTTCAGATCCGGAAGCAAAAGTGATTGTTTCTAGAAACGGGTCCTTTCTCGAGGAAAAGTTTCTCTCGAAAGAATTGAGTGGGAGGATGGTGGAGACTTGATGAGGTTATTGAACCGTCACTTCAACTAATGTGCAGCAGGGCACAGGAAGTTGTTCCTGTGGTGCCTACACCAGTTGAAGTGGAAGCTGATGATAGTGATCATAAAACTTCGGATCAAGTCACTACCAAACCTCGTAGGTCGACAAGGACGCGTACTGCTTCGGAGTGGTACGGTAATCCTGTCTTGGAGGTCATGTTGCTAGACAACAATGAACCTACGAGCTGTGGAGAAGCGATGGTGGGCCCGGATTCCGACAAATGGCTCGAGGCCATAAAATCTGAGAGGATCCATGTGTGAAAACAAAGTATAGACTTTAGAAGAACTACTTGATGGTCGTAAGGCTATTGGGTACAGATGGATTTTAAAAGGAAGACGGACAATGATGGTAAGTATCACCATTAAGAAAGCTTGACTTGTCGTTAAGATGTTTTCCGACAAGTTCAAGGAGTTGACTGCGGTGAGACGTTCTCACTCGTAGCGATGCTAAGAGTCTGTTGGAATTGTATTAGCAGTTACTGCATTATTTATGAAATCTTGCAGATAGGATGTCAAAACATTGTTTCCTCGACAATTTTCTTGAGGAAAGGTTGTATGTGATACAACCAGAAGGTTTTTGTTAATCCTAAAAGATGCTAACAAGTATGCAAAGCTCCAGCAATCCTTCTAAGGACTGGAGTAAGCATCTTGGAGTTGGAATATACGCTTTGATGAGATGATCAAAGATTTTGGGTTTATACAACCCCCCCCCCCCCCCCCCCCCCCCCCCCCCCCCCCCCCCCCCCCCCCCCCCCCCCCCCCCCCCCCCCCCCCCCCCCCCCCCCCCCCCCCCCCCCCCCCCCCCCCCCCCCCCCCCCCCCCCCCCCCCCCCCCCCCCCCCCCCCCCCCCCCCCCCCCCCCCCCCCCCCCCCCCCCCCCCCCCCCCCCCCCCCCCCCCCCCCCCCCCCCCCCCCCCCCCCCCCCCCCCCCCCCCCCCCCCCCCCCCCCCCCCCCCCCCCCCCCCCCCCCCCCCCCCCCCCCCCCCCCCCCCCCCCCCCCCCCCCCCCCCCCCCCCCCCCCCCCCCCCCCCCCCCCCCCCCCCCCCCCCCCCCCCCCCCCCCCCCCCCCCCCCCCCCCCCCCCCCCCCCCCCCCCCCCCCCCCCCCCCCCCCCCCCCCCCCCCCCCCCCCCCCCCCCCCCCCCCCCCCCCCCCCCCCCCCCCCCCCCCCCCCCCCCCCCCCCCCCCCCCCCCCCCCCCCCCCCCCCCCCCCCCCCCCCCCCCCCCCCCCCCCCCCCCCCCCCCCCCCCCCCCCCCCCCCCCCCCCCCCCCCCCCCCCCCCCCCCCCCCCCCCCCCCCCCCCCCCCCCCCCCCCCCCCCCCCCCCCCCCCCCCCCCCCCCCCCCCCCCCCCCCCCCCCCCCCCCCCCCCCCCCCCCCCCCCCCCCCCCCCCCCCCCCCCCCCCCCCCCCCCCCCCCCCCCCCCCCCCCCCCCCCCCCCCCCCCCCCCCCCCCCCCCCCCCCCCCCCCCCCCCCCCCCCCCCCCCCCCCCCCCCCCCCCCCCCCCCCCCCCCCCCCCCCCCCCCCCCCCCCCCCCCCCCCCCCCCCCCCCCCCCCCCCCCCCCCCCCCCCCCCCCCCCCCCCCCCCCCCCCCCCCCCCCCCCCCCCCCCCCCCCCCCCCCCCCCCCCCCCCCCCCCCCCCCCCCCCCCCCCCCCCCCCCCCCCCCCCCCCCCCCCCCCCCCCCCCCCCCCCCCCCCCCCCCCCCCCCCCCCCCCCCCCCCCCCCCCCCCCCCCCCCCCCCCCCCCCCCCCCCCCCCCCCCCCCCCCCCCCCCCCCCCCCCCCCCCCCCCCCCCCCCCCCCCCCCCCCCCCCCCCCCCCCCCCCCCCCCCCCCCCCCCCCCCCCCCCCCCCCCCCCCCCCCCCCCCCCCCCCCCCCCCCCCCCCCCCCCCCCCCCCCCCCCCCCCCCCCCCCCCCCCCCCCCCCCCCCCCCCCCCCCCCCCCCCCCCCCCCCCCCCCCCCCCCCCCCCCCCCCCCCCCCCCCCCCCCCCCCCCCCCCCCCCCCCCCCCCCCCCCCCCCCCCCCCCCCCCCCCCCCCCCCCCCCCCCCCCCCCCCCCCCCCCCCCCCCCCCCCCCCCCCCCCCCCCCCCCCCCCCCCCCCCCCCCCCCCCCCCCCCCCCCCCCCCCCCCCCCCCCCCCCCCCCCCCCCCCCCCCCCCCCCCCCCCCCCCCCCCCCCCCCCCCCCCCCCCCCCCCCCCCCCCCCCCCCCCCCCCCCCCCCCCCCCCCCCCCCCCCCCCCCCCCCCCCCCCCCCCCCCCCCCCCCCCCCCCCCCCCCCCCCCCCCCCCCCCCCCCCCCCCCCCCCCCCCCCCCCCCCCCCCCCCCCCCCCCCCCCCCCCCCCCCCCCCCCCCCCCCCCCCCCCCCCCCCCCCCCCCCCCCCCCCCCCCCCCCCCCCCCCCCCCCCCCCCCCCCCCCCCCCCCCCCCCCCCCCCCCCCCCCCCCCCCCCCCCCCCCCCCCCCCCCCCCCCCCCCCCCCCCCCCCCCCCCCCCCCCCCCCCCCCCCCCCCCCCCCCCCCCCCCCCCCCCCCCCCCCCCCCCCCCCCCCCCCCCCCCCCCCCCCCCCCCCCCCCCCCCCCCCCCCCCCCCCCCCCCCCCCCCCCCCCCCCCCCCCCCCCCCCCCCCCCCCCCCCCCCCCCCCCCCCCCCCCCCCCCCCCCCCCCCCCCCCCCCCCCCCCCCCCCCCCCCCCCCCCCCCCCCCCCCCCCCCCCCCCCCCCCCCCCCCCCCCCCCCCCCCCCCCCCCCCCCCCCCCCCCCCCCCCCCCCCCCCCCCCCCCCCCCCCCCCCCCCCCCCCCCCCCCCCCCCCCCCCCCCCCCCCCCCCCCCCCCCCCCCCCCCCCCCCCCCCCCCCCCCCCCCCCCCCCCCCCCCCCCCCCCCCCCCCCCCCCCCCCCCCCCCCCCCCCCCCCCCCCCCCCCCCCCCCCCCCCCCCCCCCCCCCCCCCCCCCCCCCCCCCCCCCCCCCCCCCCCCCCCCCCCCCCCCCCCCCCCCCCCCCCCCCCCCCCCCCCCCCCCCCCCCCCCCCCCCCCCCCCCCCCCCCCCCCCCCCCCCCCCCCCCCCCCCCCCCCCCCCCCCCCCCCCCCCCCCCCCCCCCCCCCCCCCCCCCCCCCCCCCCCCCCCCCCCCCCCCCCCCCCCCCCCCCCCCCCCCCCCCCCCCCCCCCCCCCCCCCCCCCCCCCCCCCCCCCCCCCCCCCCCCCCCCCCCCCCCCCCCCCCCCCCCCCCCCCCCCCCCCCCCCCCCCCCCCCCCCCCCCCCCCCCCCCCCCCCCCCCCCCCCCCCCCCCCCCCCCCCCCCCCCCCCCCCCCCCCCCCCCCCCCCCCCCCCCCCCCCCCCCCCCCCCCCCCCCCCCCCCCCCCCCCCCCCCCCCCCCCCCCCCCCCCCCCCCCCCCCCCCCCCCCCCCCCCCCCCCCCCCCCCCCCCCCCCCCCCCCCCCCCCCCCCCCCCCCCCCCCCCCCCCCCCCCCCCCCCCCCCCCCCCCCCCCCCCCCCCCCCCCCCCCCCCCCCCCCCCCCCCCCCCCCCCCCCCCCCCCCCCCCCCCCCCCCCCCCCCCCCCCCCCCCCCCCCCCCCCCCCCCCCCCCCCCCCCCCCCCCCCCCCCCCCCCCCCCCCCCCCCCCCCCCCCCCCCCCCCCCCCCCCCCCCCCCCCCCCCCCCCCCCCCCCCCCCCCCCCCCCCCCCCCCCCCCCCCCCCCCCCCCCCCCCCCCCCCCCCCCCCCCCCCCCCCCCCCCCCCCCCCCCCCCCCCCCCCCCCCCCCCCCCCCCCCCCCCCCCCCCCCCCCCCCCCCCCCCCCCCCCCCCCCCCCCCCCCCCCCCCCCCCCCCCCCCCCCCCCCCCCCCCCCCCCCCCCCCCCCCCCCCCCCCCCCCCCCCCCCCCCCCCCCCCCCCCCCCCCCCCCCCCCCCCCCCCCCCCCCCCCCCCCCCCCCCCCCCCCCCCCCCCCCCCCCCCCCCCCCCCCCCCCCCCCCCCCCCCCCCCCCCCCCCCCCCCCCCCCCCCCCCCCCCCCCCCCCCCCCCCCCCCCCCCCCCCCCCCCCCCCCCCCCCCCCCCCCCCCCCCCCCCCCCCCCCCCCCCCCCCCCCCCCCCCCCCCCCCCCCCCCCCCCCCCCCCCCCCCCCCCCCCCCCCCCCCCCCCCCCCCCCCCCCCCCCCCCCCCCCCCCCCCCCCCCCCCCCCCCCCCCCCCCCCCCCCCCCCCCCCCCCCCCCCCCCCCCCCCCCCCCCCCCCCCCCCCCCCCCCCCCCCCCCCCCCCCCCCCCCCCCCCCCCCCCCCCCCCCCCCCCCCCCCCCCCCCCCCCCCCCCCCCCCCCCCCCCCCCCCCCCCCCCCCCCCCCCCCCCCCCCCCCCCCCCCCCCCCCCCCCCCCCCCCCCCCCCCCCCCCCCCCCCCCCCCCCCCCCCCCCCCCCCCCCCCCCCCCCCCCCCCCCCCCCCCCCCCCCCCCCCCCCCCCCCCCCCCCCCCCCCCCCCCCCCCCCCCCCCCCCCCCCCCCCCCCCCCCCCCCCCCCCCCCCCCCCCCCCCCCCCCCCCCCCCCCCCCCCCCCCCCCCCCCCCCCCCCCCCCCCCCCCCCCCCCCCCCCCCCCCCCCCCCCCCCCCCCCCCCCCCCCCCCCCCCCCCCCCCCCCCCCCCCCCCCCCCCCCCCCCCCCCCCCCCCCCCCCCCCCCCCCCCCCCCCCCCCCCCCCCCCCCCCCCCCCCCCCCCCCCCCCCCCCCCCCCCCCCCCCCCCCCCCCCCCCCCCCCCCCCCCCCCCCCCCCCCCCCCCCCCCCCCCCCCCCCCCCCCCCCCCCCCCCCCCCCCCCCCCCCCCCCCCCCCCCCCCCCCCCCCCCCCCCCCCCCCCCCCCCCCCCCCCCCCCCCCCCCCCCCCCCCCCCCCCCCCCCCCCCCCCCCCCCCCCCCCCCCCCCCCCCCCCCCCCCCCCCCCCCCCCCCCCCCCCCCCCCCCCCCCCCCCCCCCCCCCCCCCCCCCCCCCCCCCCCCCCCCCCCCCCCCCCCCCCCCCCCCCCCCCCCCCCCCCCCCCCCCCCCCCCCCCCCCCCCCCCCCCCCCCCCCCCCCCCCCCCCCCCCCCCCCCCCCCCCCCCCCCCCCCCCCCCCCCCCCCCCCCCCCCCCCCCCCCCCCCCCCCCCCCCCCCCCCCCCCCCCCCCCCCCCCCCCCCCCCCCCCCCCCCCCCCCCCCCCCCCCCCCCCCCCCCCCCCCCCCCCCCCCCCCCCCCCCCCCCCCCCCCCCCCCCCCCCCCCCCCCCCCCCCCCCCCCCCCCCCCCCCCCCCCCCCCCCCCCCCCCCCCCCCCCCCCCCCCCCCCCCCCCCCCCCCCCCCCCCCCCCCCCCCCCCCCCCCCCCCCCCCCCCCCCCCCCCCCCCCCCCCCCCCCCCCCCCCCCCCCCCCCCCCCCCCCCCCCCCCCCCCCCCCCCCCCCCCCCCCCCCCCCCCCCCCCCCCCCCCCCCCCCCCCCCCCCCCCCCCCCCCCCCCCCCCCCCCCCCCCCCCCCCCCCCCCCCCCCCCCCCCCCCCCCCCCCCCCCCCCCCCCCCCCCCCCCCCCCCCCCCCCCCCCCCCCCCCCCCCCCCCCCCCCCCCCCCCCCCCCCCCCCCCCCCCCCCCCCCCCCCCCCCCCCCCCCCCCCCCCCCCCCCCCCCCCCCCCCCCCCCCCCCCCCCCCCCCCCCCCCCCCCCCCCCCCCCCCCCCCCCCCCCCCCCCCCCCCCCCCCCCCCCCCCCCCCCCCCCCCCCCCCCCCCCCCCCCCCCCCCCCCCCCCCCCCCCCCCCCCAAATTTCGGGAGTTTCATAGGTGGGAATTCAAGTAGCTCTTAGGATATCTTTCTGACGGATGTATGATATGAAATTGGGGTTCGACGTCTAGTGGTCCGCCTATTCACGGTCGATTTTACAGTGGTCTCGTTGTGTCTTAAAGAGTCCTTGGCTATGCCGACTCGGGGACGCTTCGTATGTCATGTGCACTGCCTTGTACATGATGGTGCTGTACGATCGAGCCCGTGTAGGCCCCACCACGAAAACTTCGGACGAAATCTCTATCATATGTTTGTTCCGGCTTATTCTGCAAGCCAGTCCTTTGTTTTTGTTTTGAGTTGTGGTATTCGAGTTGCTTCAATGTCAAGTGTTGATTCCATACCTTTCCGAAATGGTGTTCTCATACTCCGATGTGAATACCAATCCTTCTCGACAATCGAGATTGTCATGTCAATCCTTTTCAACCCCCCCCCCCCCCCCCCCCCCCCCCCCCCCCCCCCCCCCCCCCCCCCCCCCCCCCCCCCCCCCCCCCCCCCCCCCCCCCCCCCCCCCCCCCCCCCCCCCCCCCCCCCCCCCCCCCCCCCCCCCCCCCCCCGTATCCATTTTATTGATGGGAAGTTTCTCCATTCTTTTCCGTCAATGTTCTTATCCGGTGATTCTCATGAAGATTCTAATGGAGCTTCAAGTTCGTCATTCCTCATTCCTTTCTCTTCTCCGGTGGATTCAAGTCAAGATTTGTCGATTATATCCCCTTTTTCTCGTCTCAAATACCTTCTCTTGACGGTGCTCCTCATATTTATTCATTTCTCGCTATTCTATTGTTCCGGAGTGCTCAAGATATCTCGAAGATTCGTGTTTCCACTCTGCATTCGTTCAAGCTCTTTCGAGATTGGTATCTCATTCAAGTCATTTAATTCAACCGGTGCAACATCTCTTTTAAATCTTTTCAACGGTGTTCTTTTGAGTGGGCCCTAACCCACAGGTCTTTTCCCAGGATCTTACCTGACTCTTCTAATTCTCCCGGAGATGTCCTTAAAATTCTTTTCGAAGTTTGACGTAAGAATGAGTTATCATGGGGGGGGGGGGGGGGGGGGGGGGGGGGGGGGGGGGGGGGGGGGGGGGGGGGGGGGGGGGGGGGGGGGGGGGGGGGGGGGGGGGGGGGGGGGGGGGGGGGGGGGGGGGGGGGGGGGGGGGGGGGGGGGGGGGGGGGGGGGGGGGGGGGGGGGGGGGGGGGGGGGGGGGGGGGGGGGGGGGGGGGGGGGGGGGGGGGGGGGGGGGGGGGGGGGGGGGGGGGGGGGGGGGGGGGGGGGGGGGGGGGGGGGGGGGGGGGGGGGGGGGGGGGGGGGGGGGGGGGGGGGGGGGGGGGGGGGGGGGGGGGGGGGGGGGGGGGGGGGGGGGGGGGGGGGGGGGGGGGGGGGGGGGGGGGGGGGGGGGGGGGGGGGGGGGGGGGGGGGGGGGGGGGGGGGGGGGGGGGGGGGGGGGGGGGGGGGGGGGGGGGGGGGGGGGGGGGGGGGGGGGGGGGGGGGGGGGGGGGGGGGGGGGGGGGGGGGGGGGGGGGGGGGGGGGGGGGGGGGGGGGGGGGGGGGGGGGGGGGGGGGGGGGGGGGGGGGGGGGGGGGGGGGGGGGGGGGGGGGGGGGGGGGGGGGGGGGGGGGGGGGGGGGGGGGGGGGGGGGGGGGGGGGGGGGGGGGGGGGGGGGGGGGGGGGGGGGGGGGGGGGGGGGGGGGGGGGGGGGGGGGGGGGGGGGGGGGGGGGCAGTTTGTCATCCGGAGTCCATCAATTCAGATTTATTCATTCTCAGTTTGCAGTTATCATTCTCCGATCTTACCGGTGCCTTGTTCAAGTGATCTTTAATCGGCTCGTGCTCTCTTCGTTCTCATGTATCTAAATACCCTAAAGTATCTTCATTCATTTTGCAATTCTTCCCGGTGATTTGTGCATTTGCTACGTTCAATTTCAATTCTTACGGTGGTTCGTTCAAGAGTTCTCTTTCTTTGTTATCATATCAATTCATTCGTTCTTTCCAAATCCTACCGGTGGTTCGTTGAAGACCTTCTCAAGTTTACGCCATATCTCTCTTAATCCTTTCTACAAGAATAAGTGGTATGCCAAATCCGTTGCTTGTCATCAATTTAAATTGGTGAAGGATACGCATAACATAATTCTTATTCTGGTTTCATCCAAGTGATTAATCCTTTCCTTCAGAGTTTGTTCAGGAGGAATAAATTCTTGGCTGCTTGTTGTTCATCTTTCTTCCGGAGTTCTAAGTTTTCCGCATTATCTCGTCGCGAAGCTCCATCTAAATCATCGCAAGGCTTCACCTTGTGTTTCAACTTCTCTTTCTTTTTATCATCCTTTTATTACCGGAGTTCTTCATGGAGGCTCTACATGGTGGTTCATCAAGGATTCCTTTCATTCTTCAATTGTTCTTCAGGTTTTCTCTCGAAGTTATGACCCGCCGGGGGGGGGGGGGGGGGGGGGGGGGGGGGGGGGGGGGGGGGGGGGGGGGGGGGGGGGGGGGGGGGGGGGGGGGGGGGGGGGGGGGGGGGGGGGGGGGGGGGGGGGGGGGGGGGGGGGGGGGGGGGGGGGGGGGGGGGGGGGGGGGGGGGGGGGGGGGGGGGGGGGGGGGGGGGGGGGGGGGGGGGGGGGGGGGGGGGGGGGGGGGGGGGGGGGGGGGGGGGGGGGGGGGGGGGGGGGGGGGGGGGGGGGGGGGGGGGGGGGGGGGGGGGGGGGGGGGGGGGGGGGGGGGGGGGGGGGGGGGGGGGGGGGGGGGGGGGGGGGGGGGGGGGGGGGGGGGGGGGGGGGGGGGGGGGGGGGGGGGGGGGGGGGGGGGGGGGGGGGGGGGGGGGGGGGGGGGGGGGGGGGGGGGGGGGGGGGGGGGGGGGGGGGGGGGGGGGGGGGGGGGGGGGGGGGGGGGGGGGGGGGGGGGGGGGGGGGGGGGGGGGGGGGGGGGGGGGGGGGGGGGGGGGGGGGGGGGGGGGGGGGGGGGGGGGGGGGGGGGGGGGGGGGGGGGGGGGGGGGGGGGGGGGGGGGGGGGGGGGGGGGGGGGGGGGGGGGGGGGGGGGGGGGGGGGGGGGGGGGGGGGGGGGGGGGGGGGGGGGGGGGGGGGGGGGGGGGGGGGGGGGGGGGGGGGGGGGGGGGGGGGGGGGGGGGGGGGGGGGGGGGGGGGGGGGGGGGGGGGGGGGGGGGGGGGGGGGGGGGGGGGGGGGGGGGGGGGGGGGGGGGGGGGGGGGGGGGGGGGGGGGGGGGGGGGGGGGGGGGGGGGGGGGGGGGGGGGGGGGGGGGGGGGGGGGGGGGGGGGGGGGGGGGGGGGGGGGGGGGGGGGGGGGGGGGGGGGGGGGGGGGGGGGGGGGGGGGGGGGGGGGGGGGGGGGGGGGGGGGGGGGGGGGGGGGGGGGGGGGGGGGGGGGGGGGGGGGGGGGGGGGGGGGGGGGGGGGGGGGGGGGGGGGGGGGGGGGGGGGGGGGGGGGGGGGGGGGGGGGGGGGGGGGGGGGGGGGGGGGGGGGGGGGGGGGGGGGGGGGGGGGGGGGGGGGGGGGGGGGGGGGGGGGGGGGGGGGGGGGGGGGGGGGGGGGGGGGGGGGGGGGGGGGGGGGGGGGGGGGGGGGGGGGGGGGGGGGGGGGGGGGGGGGGGGGGGGGGGGGGGGGGGGGGGGGGGGGGGGGGGGGGGGGGGGGGGGGGGGGGGGGGGGGGGGGGGGGGGGGGGGGGGGGGGGGGGGGGGGGGGGGGGGGGGGGGGGGGGGGGGGGGGGGGGGGGGGGGGGGGGGGGGGGGGGGGGGGGGGGGGGGGGGGGGGGGGGGGGGGGGGGGGGGGGGGGGGGGGGGGGGGGGGGGGGGGGGGGGGGGGGGGGGGGGGGGGGGGGGGGGGGGGGGGGGGGGGGGGGGGGGGGGGGGGGGGGGGGGGGGGGGGGGGGGGGGGGGGGGGGGGGGGGGGGGGGGGGGGGGGGGGGGGGGGGGGGGGGGGGGGGGGGGGGGGGGGGGGGGGGGGGGGGGGGGGGGGGGGGGGGGGGGGGGGGGGGGGGGGGGGGGGGGGGGGGGGGGGGGGGGGGGGGGGGGGGGGGGGGGGGGGGGGGGGGGGGGGGGGGGGGGGGGGGGGGGGGGGGGGGGGGGGGGGGGGGGGGGGGGGGGGGGGGGGGGGGGGGGGGGGGGGGGGGGGGGGGGGGGGGGGGGGGGGGGGGGGGGGGGGGGGGGGGGGGGGGGGGGGGGGGGGGGGGGGGGGGGGGGGGGGGGGGGGGGGGGGGGGGGGGGGGGGGGGGGGGGGGGGGGGGGGGGGGGGGGGGGGGGGGGGGGGGGGGGGGGGGGGGGGGGGGGGGGGGGGGGGGGGGGGGGGGGGGGGGGGGGGGGGGGGGGGGGGGGGGGGGGGGGGGGGGGGGGGGGGGGGGGGGGGGGGGGGGGGGGGGGGGGGGGGGGGGGGGGGGGGGGGGGGGGGGGGGGGGGGGGGGGGGGGGGGGGGGGGGGGGGGGGGGGGGGGGGGGGGGGGGGGGGGGGGGGGGGGGGGGGGGGGGGGGGGGGGGGGGGGGGGGGGGGGGGGGGGGGGGGGGGGGGGGGGGGGGGGGGGGGGGGGGGGGGGGGGGGGGGGGGGGGGGGGGGGGGGGGGGGGGGGGGGGGGGGGGGGGGGGGGGGGGGGGGGGGGGGGGGGGGGGGGGGGGGGGGGGGGGGGGGGGGGGGGGGGGGGGGGGGGGGGGGGGGGGGGGGGGGGGGGGGGGGGGGGGGGGGGGGGGGGGGGGGGGGGGGGGGGGGGGGGGGGGGGGGGGGGGGGGGGGGGGGGGGGGGGGGGGGGGGGGGGGGGGGGGGGGGGGGGGGGGGGGGGGGGGGGGGGGGGGGGGGGGGGGGGGGGGGGGGGGGGGGGGGGGGGGGGGGGGGGGGGGGGGGGGGGGGGGGGGGGGGGGGGGGGGGGGGGGGGGGGGGGGGGGGGGGGGGGGGGGGGGGGGGGGGGGGGGGGGGGGGGGGGGGGGGGGGGGGGGGGGGGGGGGGGGGGGGGGGGGGGGGGGGGGGGGGGGGGGGGGGGGGGGGGGGGGGGGGGGGGGGGGGGGGGGGGGGGGGGGGGGGGGGGGGGGGGGGGGGGGGGGGGGGGGGGGGGGGGGGGGGGGGGGGGGGGGGGGGGGGGGGGGGGGGGGGGGGGGGGGGGGGGGGGGGGGGGGGGGGGGGGGGGGGGGGGGGGGGGGGGGGGGGGGGGGGGGGGGGGGGGGGGGGGGGGGGGGGGGGGGGGGGGGGGGGGGGGGGGGGGGGGGGGGGGGGGGGGGGGGGGGGGGGGGGGGGGGGGGGGGGGGGGGGGGGGGGGGGGGGGGGGGGGGGGGGGGGGGGGGGGGGGGGGGGGGGGGGGGGGGGGGGGGGGGGGGGGGGGGGTATGTAGACATGACCGAGACACGTCTCCGGTCAATAACCAATAGCGGGACCTAGATGCCCATATTGGCTCCCACATATCCTACGAAGATCTTTATCGGTCAGACCGCATAACAACATACGTTGTTCCCTTCGTCACCGGTATGTTACTTGCCCGAGATTTGATCGTCGGTATCTCGATACCTAGTTCAATCTCGTTACCGGCAAGTCTCTTTACTCGTTCCGTAACACATCATCCCGCAACTAACTCATTAGTCACAATGCTTGCAAGGCTTATAGTGATGTGCATTACCGAGTGGGCCCAGAGATACCTCTCCGACAATTGGAGTGACAAATCCTAATCTCGAAATACGCCAACCTAACAAGTACCTTTGGAGACACCTGTAGAGCACCTTTATAATCACCCATTTACGTTGTGACGTTTGGTAGCACACAAAGTGTTCCTCCGGTAAACGGGAGTTGCATAATCTCATAGTCATAGGAACATGTATAAGTCATGAAGAAAGCAATAGCAACATACTAAGCGATCGAGTGCTAAGCTAACGGAATGGGTCAAGTCAATCACGTCATTCTCCTAATGAGGTGATCTCGTTAATCAAATGACAACTTATGTCTATGGCTAGGAAACATAACCATCTTTGATTAACGAGCTAGTCAAGTAGAGGCATACTAGTGACACTCTGTTTGTCTATATATTCACACATGTATTATGTTTCCGGTTAATACAATTCTAGCATGAATAATAAACATTTATCATGATACAAGGAAATAAATAATACTTCATTATCGCCTCTAGGGCATATTTCCTTCAGTCTCCCACTTGCACTAGAGTCAATAATCTAGTTCACATCGCCATGTGATTCACTGAGGTGGAGCGGTGGCAAGGTAGTGGGGGCTTGTCGGCACGGAGCTTGCCAGGTCTTCGCTTTCTTGCTGGCAGGTGGCTTGCCGACAACTCTAGTATTGGTCTTCTGCACTACTTTAGTACTTCTCGATCACCTGTCTGGAGATCTTCTTCATCATTTAATCAACCAAGTCTGGAGTGTTGGGGAACGTAGTAATTTCAAAAAAATTTCTACGCACACGCAAGATCATGGTGATGCATAGCAACGAGAGGGGAGAGTGTTGGGGGGGGGGGGGGGGGGGGGGGGGGGGGGGGGGGGGGGGGGGGGGGGGGGGGGGGGGGGGGGGGGGGGGGGGGGGGGGGGGGGGGGGGGGGGGGGGGGGGGGGGGGGGGGGGGGGGGGGGGGGGGGGGGGGGGGGGGGGGGGGGGGGGGGGGGGGGGGGGGGGGGGGGGGGGGGGGGGGGGGGGGGGGGGGGGGGGGGGGGGGGGGGGGGGGGGGGGGGGGGGGGGGGGGGGGGGGGGGGGGGGGGGGGGGGGGGGGGGGGGGGGGGGGGGGGGGGGGGGGGGGGGGACACAGGCAAGAACTCTTTCTTTGACTGTTCTATTTTGAACTACTTCAAAATCATGTTAAGGTATGTACTCATTGAAAAAACTTATCAAGCGTCTTCATCTATCTTTATAGATCTTGATGCTCAATATGTAAGCAGCTTCACCGAGGTCTTTCTTTGAAAAAACTACTTTCAAACACTCCTTTATGCTTTGCAGAATAATTCTACATTATTTCCGATCAACAATATGTCATTCACATATACTTATCAGAAATGTTGTAGTGCTCCCACTCACTTTCTTGTAAATACAGGCTTCACCGCAAGTCTGTATAAAACTATATCCTTTGATCAACTTATCAAAGTGTATATTCCAACTCCGAGATGCTTGCACCAGTCCATAGATGGATCGCTGGGGCTTGCATATTTTGTTAGCACCTTTAGGATTGACAAAACCTCCTGGTTGCATCATATACAACTCTTCTTTAATAAATCCATTAAGGAATGCAGTTTTGTTTATCCATTTGCCATATTTCATAAAATGCGGCAATTGCTAACATGATTTAGACAGACTTAAGCATAGATACGAGTGAGAAACTCTCATCGTAGTCAACACCTTGAACTTGTCGAAAACGTTTTTGCGACAATTCTAGCTTTGTAGATAGTAACACTACTATCGGCGTCCGTCTTCCTCTTGACGATCCATTTATTCTCAATTGCTTGCCGATCATCGGGCAAGTCAACCAAAGTCCACACTTTGTTCTCATACATGGATCTCATCTCAGATTTCATGGCCTCAAGCCATTTCGCGGAATCTGGGCTCATTAATCTAGTTCACATCGCCATGTGATTTAACATCAATAGTTCACATCACCATGTGATTAACACCCATAGTTCACATTGTCATGTGACCATCACCCAAAGGGTTTACTAGAGTCAGTAATCTAGTTCACATCGCTATGTGATTAACACCCAAAGAGTACTAAGGTGTGATCATGTTTTGCTTGTGAGATAATTTTAGTCAACGGGTCTGTCACATTCAGATCCGTAAGTATTTTGCAAATTTCTATGTCTACAATGCTCTGCACGGAGCTACTCTAGCTAATTGCTCCCACTTTCAATATGTATCTGGACCGAGACTTAGAGTCATCTAGATTTAGTGTCAAAACTTGCATCGACGTAACGGGGGGGGGGGGGGGGGGGGGGGGGGGGGGGGGGGGGGGGGGGGGGGGGGGGGGGGGGGGGGGGGGGGGGGGGGGGGGGGGGGGGGGGGGGGGGGGGGGGGGGGGGGGGGGGGGGGGGGGGGGGGGGGGGGGGGGGGGGGGGGGGGGGGGGGGGGGGGGGGGGGGGGGGGGGGGGGGGGGGGGGGGGGGGGGGGGGGGGGGGGGGGGGGGGGGGGGGGGGGGGGGGGGGGGGGGGGGGGGGGGGGGGGGGGGGGGGGGGGGGGGGGGGGGGGGGGGGGGGGGGGGGGGGGGGGGGGGGGGGGGGGGGGGGGGGGGGGGGGGGGGGGGGGGGGGGGGGGGGGGGGGGGGGGGGGGGGGGGGGGGGGGGGGGGGGGGGGGGGGGGGGGGGGGGGGGGGGGGGGGGGGGGGGGGGGGGGGGGGGGGGGGGGGGGGGGGGGGGGGGGGGGGGGGGGGGGGGGGGGGGGGGGGGGGGGGGGGGGGGGGGGGGGGGGGGGGGGGGGGGGGGGGGGGGGGGGGGGGGGGGGGGGGGGGGGGGGGGGGGGGGGGGGGGGGGGGGGGGGGGGGGGGGGGGGGGGGGGGGGGGGGGGGGGGGGGGGGGGGGGGGGGGGGGGGGGGGGGGGGGGGGGGGGGGGGGGGGGGGGGGGGGGGGGGGGGGGGGGGGGGGGGGGGGGGGGGGGGGGGGGGGGGGGGGGGGGGGGGGGGGGGGGGGGGGGGGGGGGGGGGGGGGGGGGGGGGGGGGGGGGGGGGGGGGGGGGGGGGGGGGGGGGGGGGGGGGGGGGGGGGGGGGGGGGGGGGGGGGGGGGGGGGGGGGGGGGGGGGGGGGGGGGGGGGGGGGGGGGGGGGGGGGGGGGGGGGGGGGGGGGGGGGGGGGGGGGGGGGGGGGGGGGGGGGGGGGGGGGGGGGGGGGGGGGGGGGGGGGGGGGGGGGGGGGGGGGGGGGGGGGGGGGGGGGGGGGGGGGGGGGGGGGGGGGGGGGGGGGGGGGGGGGGGGGGGGGGGGGGGGGGGGGGGGGGGGGGGGGGGGGGGGGGGGGGGGGGGGGGGGGGGGGGGGGGGGGGGGGGGGGGGGGGGGGGGGGGGGGGGGGGGGGGGGGGGGGGGGGGGGGGGGGGGGGGGGGGGGGGGGGGGGGGGGGGGGGGGGGGGGGGGGGGGGGGGGGGGGGGGGGGGGGGGGGGGGGGGGGGGGGGGGGGGGGGGGGGGGGGGGGGGGGGGGGGGGGGGGGGGGGGGGGGGGGGGGGGGGGGGGGGGGGGGGGGGGGGGGGGGGGGGGGGGGGGGGGGGGGGGGGGGGGGGGGGGGGGGGGGGGGGGGGGGGGGGGGGGGGGGGGGGGGGGGGGGGGGGGGGGGGGGGGGGGGGGGGGGGGGGGGGGGGGGGGGGGGGGGGGGGGGGGGGGGGGGGGGGGGGGGGGGGGGGGGGGGGGGGGGGGGGGGGGGGGGGGGGGGGGGGGGGGGGGGGGGGGGGGGGGGGGGGGGGGGGGGGGGGGGGGGGGGGGGGGGGGGGGGGGGGGGGGGGGGGGGGGGGGGGGGGGGGGGGGGGGGGGGGGGGGGGGGGGGGGGGGGGGGGGGGGGGGGGGGGGGGGGGGGGGGGGGGGGGGGGGGGGGGGGGGGGGGGGGGGGGGGGGGGGGGGGGGGGGGGGGGGGGGGGGGGGGGGGGGGGGGGGGGGGGGGGGGGGGGGGGGGGGGGGGGGGGGGGGGGGGGGGGGGGGGGGGGGGGGGGGGGGGGGGGGGGGGGGGGGGGGGGGGGGGGGGGGGGGGGGGGGGGGGGGGGGGGGGGGGGGGGGGGGGGGGGGGGGGGGGGGGGGGGGGGGGGGGGGGGGGGGGGGGGGGGGGGGGGGGGGGGGGGGGGGGGGGGGGGGGGGTTAACCGGAAACTTAGTACATGTGTGAATACATAAGACAATCAGAGTGTCCCTGGAATGCCTCTACTTGACTAGCTCGTTAATCAAAGATGGTTAAGTTTCCTGACCATGGACAAGTGTTGTCATTTGATGAACGGGATCACATCATTAGAGAATGATGTGATGGACAAGACCCATCTGTTAGCTTAGCATAAAGATCGTTTAGTTTTATTGCTATTGCTTCCTTCATGACTTATACATATTCCTCTGACTATGAAGATTATGCAACTCCCGAATACCGGAGGAACACTTAGTGTGCTATCAAATGTCACAACGTAACTGGGTGATTATAAAGATGCTCTACAGGTGTCTCCGAAGGTGTTTGTTGAGTTGGCATAGATCGAGAATAGGATTTGTCCTCCGAATGTCGGAGAGGTATCTCTAGGCCCTCTCGGTAATGTACATCACTATAAGCCTTGCAAGCAATGTGACTAATGAGTCAGTTGCGGGATGATACATTACGGAACGAGTAAAGAGACTTGCCGATAACGAGATTGAACTAGGTATGATGATACCGACGATCGAATCTCGGGCAAGTAACACACCGATGACAAAGGGAACGACGTATGTTGTTATGCGGTTTGACCGATAAAGATCTTCGTAGAATATGTAGGAGCCAATATGAGAATCCAGGTTCCGCTATTGGTTATTGACCGGAGATGTGTCTCGGTCATGTCTACATAGTTCTCGAACCCATAGGGTCCGCACGCTTAACATTCGACGACGATTTGTATTACGAGTTATGTGATTTTGATGACCGAAGTTTGTTCGGAGTCCCAGATGAGATCGCGGACATGACGAGGAGTCTCGAAATGGTCAAGAGGTAAAGATTCATATATTGGAAGGCTATATTCGGACATCGGAAAGGTTCCGAGTGATTCGGATATTTTTCGGAGTACTGAGGAGTTACGGGAATTCACCAGGAGAAGTAATGGGCCTTATTGGGCCATACGGGAAAAGGAGAGGCAGGCCACGTGAGGAAGCGCGCGCCCCCCTTGCCCAAACCGAATTGGACTAGGGGAGGGGGCGCAGCCCCCTCTTTCCTTTCCCTCTCACTTCCCCCTTTCCTACTCCGTATGGGAGGTGGAATCCTACTAGGACTAGGGAGTCCTAGTAGGACTCCACACCTTGGTGCGCCCCCCTAGGGCCGGCTGCCTCTCCCTCTCCCTCCTTTATATACGGAGGCAGGGGGCACCCCAAAGACAACAAGATCATTGATCCTTAGCCATGTGCGGTGCCCCCCTCCACAGTTACACACCTCGATCATATTGTCGAGGTGCTTAGGCGAAGCCCTGCGCCGGTAACATCATCATCACCGTCGCCACGCCGTCATGCTGACGAAACTCTCCCTCGCCCTCAACTGGATCAAGAGCTCGAGGGACGTCATCGTGCTGAACGTGTGCTGAACACGGAGGTGCCGTATGTTCGGTACTTGGATCGGTCGGATCGTGAAGACGTTCGACTACATCATCCGCGTTACTAAACGCTTTCACTTTCGGTCTACGAGGGTACGTAGACACACTCTCCCCTCTCGTTGCTATGCATCACCTTGATGGTTCTTGCGTAATCGTAGGAATATATTTTGAAATACTACGTTCCCCAACAGCTCCCAGGTCGGCGGGCATGGGCAACTCTGGGAGGAACACGACGGGTCAGCTTGGCGTTTCAGTCACGCCAGGAGTAGGCTCGGTCGGGATACAGGCAGGCGGCCTAACCCCGGCTGGACGCACTCAGGAGGATATCGTTGCTTTCGGAGGGATCCCAGATCCCAGGTCCGAAGGTAGACGGATGAGCAGCCGCATTCAGGATCAACCTGGCGCTGATGACCTGCAGCTGGGACGTGCCATGCGGGCGGCCAAGCTTCGTGACATTGAGGTCACCACAGGTATGTCAGTCAACACTACCAATTCGATTTTGCATTTTTCTGAGGTAGATATTATGAATAATGCAAATCAGTTGGGAGTTGCGCTAGGTACTAATGGTAAAGAAATTGCTAAATATGTTAATGACTTACTTGATCTTGAGGCGGATAGAGCTATGGAGATGATTAGAAACTTAGCGGCTGTCAAACCTCTTAATGATTCGGAAATTGATGCTTTGGGCGTGAGGGTACTTGATAGTTTTTGTGAGGATCTCGTGACATCCCCAGTCACGTCCGAGAGGGATGAGAAAGCTGAATCTGAGGAGGTTTCGGCCCCCGTTGATACTCGAACTTGTCAGCTTACTGAGCTCGGTTGTATGGACCGAGTTGATGAGCGAGACAAGATCAAGCGCAAGTGGACTCGAAAGATTTACCCACATTCGGCTGTGCGTAGAAGTGCTAGTGATACGGCCATTCCCAATTCCAGTCTTATCGACATTGCACTTGTTCAAGAAATTGTTAACGTGCATGAAGAAATAATGCATGCTTCTTATCATATATTTGAGATGGATCAGGAGGCGCATGTATATGATACTAGCACATGCACGTGCAAGTATGAGGGCAAAGAATTACCTGGTTCGGTAATATATACATCAGAATCAGGTCTTGTTTGGAACTCCTTTAAAATAGGAGATAAGATGAATTTGCTTGAGTTGCCGAGACCGCCGGAGTTAAATCTTGATTTGGTTAGAAAAGCTAATATGAAAAGGGATTTATTTTCCTGGGACCAAGTAGGCATGCATGCAATCCATCTAATCCAAGGTATACATGTACACAAGGGAAGAGAAGAATTTCAAGACTGTACGTGTGCTAGTGCTCCTGGAGTTAAAATATGGTGCTTCTTTATGTTCCTACGTCCACCAGAAAATTGTTTTGCGCGTGAGTACCTTCGTCGAGATTGGTTTTCTCGTGCTGGGCCGCAAGGTTCAAACCCTCTACTTCGTGTACATAGCGTGCGCGGGCGAGAGGTTGCTACTACTGGTGGTGGAGTGTCGTGAAAGATCGGGCCGCAACAAGAGATCGGATCTCGCCACGAGGTTCAATCCTTATCAGCTAGGGTCCGAACCGCAAAAAAATTCCATGATGTATAATGAGAGGAATCTTTTGGAATAGCAGATGTCTGACAAACTTGGCTAAACGAAGGTTTCTGGCGGATGCGTCTATTGAGCATAAATTAGATTTCATAGCACTTTCTGAAACTGGTAGAGACAATTTTACTGCTCAGTTTCTTGGTACATTATCAGGAGGAATAGATTTTGATTGGCATTGCTTACCCCCAAGAGGAAGGTCCGGTGGGATTTTACTTGGGGTTAATTGCGAGGCGTTGGAGGTTCGTAACGTGGTGCTGGGGGAATTTGCAGTTAAGTTTCGGCTTAGGTCGAAAGTCGACGGCTTCCAATGGGCACTGGTGGCAGTGTATGGAGCCGCACAACCCGAGTTAAAACCAGACTTTCTCTCCGACTTAGTTCGCATTTGCGGGGATGAAAGGCTCCCAATTCTGGTTGGAGGTGATTTCAATATTATAAGAAGGCGGGATGAGAAAAACAATGATAATTTTGACGGCAGATGGTCGTTCATGTTTAATACTATTATTGAAAGTATGGATCTTAGGGAGATAGAGCTTTCCGGTAGAAAATTCACCTGGGCCAACACACTTCCTAACCCAACGTATGAGAAGTTGGATCGGGTTCTCACCAGTGTGGAATGGGAGCAGAAGTTTTCACTGGTGACCGTGCAAGCATTGTCGTGAGCGGTCTCGGACCATACCCCACTCCTTGTTGACTCTGGGGAGGCAAGTCATGTGGGGAATAAGAATATCTTTTCTTTTGAATTAGCCTGGTTTGAGAGAGAAGGTTTCTTCGATCTGGTTGCTCGCGAGTGGGCAAAGGATTCAGGTGGGAGAACGAGTGTAGAAAGATGGCAGAATAAGATTAGACATCTCAGACAATTCTTGCGCGGTTGGGCCAAACATCTGAGTGGTATCTATAAGGTCGAGAAGGAAAGGCTCCTCAACCTTATAGATGCCTTAGACTTAAAGGCAGAGTCTTCTATTTTAGATACCAGAGAACTGGAGACTAAAGTGGAGGCGGAGTTGAGACTGAAAGAATTGTTGCGAGAAGAAGAACTAAAGTGGGCACTGAGAGCTAAAGTGCGTAAAATTGTCCAAGGAGACAATAATACGCAATTCTTTCATATGATTGCGAATGGCAAACATCGCAAGAAAAGAATTTTTCAACTAGAGTAGGATGAGGGGACGATCTTGGGTCAGGAAAACCTGAAATTATACATCACTAATTATTATAAGTAGTTATTTGGGGCTCCTGAGGACAGTTTTGTGTCTTTAGATGAGTCAAGGGTTGAGGATGTTCCTCAACTTGCAACGGATGAAAACGAGATCTTATCAGCCCCGTTTTTTGAGAAAGAGGTGTTCGAGGCGATTTCACAAATGAAGAATAATAAAGCGCCTGGCCCGGATGGCTTCCCGGCAGAGTTTTATAAAAAGTGTTGGCATATTATTAAAGGTGATTTGCTGCCAATGTTCCAGGAGTTGTTTGATGGGAATTTGCAGCTATTTTATCTTAATTTTGGTATGATTACCTTGTTACCTAAGAAGACAGAGGCGATAAGGATTGAGCAGTTTCGACCGATATGTTTGCTTAACGTAAGTTTCAAAATCTTCACTAAGGTGGGGACAAACAGGCTTATGCAAATTGCCCACAGTGTGGTGCAACCATCCCAAACTGTTTTCATGCCGGACAGAAACATCCTTGAAGGGGTTGTAGTCCTTCATGAAATGCTCCATGAAATTCACATCAAAAAACTAGATGGGGTGGTTTTTAAGGTGGATTTTGAGAAAGCGTGTGACAAGGTTAAGTGGCCCTTTCTTCAGCAGGCCTTGCGGATGAAAGGATTTGATCAAACCTGGAGAAAGCAGGTAGATTCCTTTACGCAAAAAGGCAGTGTTGGAATAAAGGTGAATGATGATATTGGTCACTATTTCCAGACACACAAGGGTCTAAGACAAGGTGACCCGATGTCTCCTATATTGTTTAACATAGTGGTAGACATGTTGACAATTTTGATAGGACGAGCTAAAGAAAACGGCCAAGTAGGTGGTCTAGTGCCACACCTGGTGGAGGGTGGAGTGTCCATTCTACAGTACACTGATGATACTATCATTTTCATGGAGCATGATCTGGTGAAAGCAAGAAATATGAAACTTGTGTTATGCTTATTTGAGTAGTTGTCGGGGTTAAAGATTAACTTTCATAAAAGTGAATTGTTCTGCTTTGGGAGAGCTAAAGATGAACAAGAATCAAACAAACAACTGTTCGGATGTGAGATTGGTTCGATGCCTTTCACATATCTAGGTATTCCGATTCACCATCGCAAGTTGTCCAACAAAGAATGGAAGTGCATTGAAGATCGCTTTGAAAAGAAACTTAGTTGCTGGAAGGGCAAACTTTTGTCATATGGAGGACGGTTAATTCTTATTAATTCGGTGCTCACGAGTATGCCAATGTTTCTACTGTCTTTTTTCGAGGTACCTGTAGGGGTACGGAAAAGGCTGGACTTTTATCGATCGCGCTTCTCTTGGCAGAGTGACGAATTGAAACGGAAATACCGACTAGCTAGGTGGGATATTATCTGCAGGCCAAAGGACCAAGGCGGTCTTGGTATTGAAAGTTTAGAGGTGAAGAACAGATGCTTACTCAGCAAATGGCTTTACAAGTTATCTGTAGAGACCGATGCCACATGGGCCCAGATTCTGCGTAATAAGTACCTACAGTCCAAGACCCTGGCACAGGTCACGGTCAGACCAACCGATTCGCCATTTTGGAAAGGACTGATGAAAGTGAAATCAGTTTTCTTTCACAGGACAAAGTTCATTGTTGGTAATGGTACTTCCACGAGATTCTGGGAGGATACGTGGTTAGGGGAGACGCCTCTGGCCATCCAATATCCTTCTCTCTATAATATTGCGCAGCGTAGAGAAGTCTATGTTGCAACAGTATTACAGTCAACACCTCTAAATATTCAATTCCGAAGAACTTTAGTGGGAAACCGTTGGGAATCATGGCTCCATCTTGTGAGAAAATTGATGGATGTCCACCTTAATCAACAGCCAGATCAGGTACACTAGAAACTAACTAAGAATGGAGTGTTTTCCGTGAAATCCATGTATTTGGATATGATTAACTTGGCTTCTATCCCTCGGTCAGTGTATATTTGGAAAGTAAAAGTGCCTTTAAAAATTAAAGTTTTCATGTGGTTTCTGCACAAACAAATTATTCTCACTAAAGACAATTTGGCTAAACGCAACTGGACAGGGTCTCGAAGATGTAGCTTCTGTGACAAGGATGAATCGATCAAACACCTTTTTCTTGATTGCCCAATGGCAAAAAATTTATGGCGGTCTGTTAATATTGTGTTCAATATTGCTCCTCCTACTAGCATTAACACGTTATTTGGGACGTGGCTAAACGGAGTTGAAAAAGTAACTGTGGGACACATTCGTGTAGGCGTATGTGTTTTATTATGGTCTATCTGGAATTGCAGGAATGATTTGGTTTTAACAGAACAACAAATGTTCATTTCTTGCAGGTTGTCTTCCGGGCCACTATGTTAATCCGTACGTGGTCGCTACTCACTCCGATGGAGGCCGGGGGGCATATGGCTACTGGGTCTATCCGTTGGGAGACGGTAGCACGGGCTATCTTCAACCGGTTTGGATGGCGGTCATGTAATAGGATAGGTGTTTAGTCTTCCTGTTCTTATTTACACCGCCGGTTGTGGCTATCCAGTTTTTTGTGTTTTTGGCTCTTTTGAGAGCTTTTGTTTGAGACTTGGAGACATTGTTGACCGTTTGGATATTTAATAAAGTGGGGGCATGCATCTTTTTGATGCAGAGGCCGGGGATAACCTCCTTTTCTAAAAAAAAACTTCTGGGTACTAGCAGGTTTATATCTCCATGGCAGGTACATGAATGTACTTATAGGAATAACTTAGGGATAAAGCCCAAGGAATGCATGGAGGGTACTGATCCATATGCCATAGATGAACTCTTCTAATCCAATCCAAGAACCAGGACGACGTGAGGACGATTGATTTGCTTGTGGTCACCTACCCGACACGGACCACACCCACACGGTGAGGCGAGATGAACGAGTCTGTTTGGAAAGATATAGCTCCATTTATCGCGGAATTAGACCAGCCTGGTGTTGTTGAAAGCTATGAAACAAGTATGTATTAGCCTTTGGCTTATCCAAGGATCTTGACTATTGTGGAGCCCGGTGAATTTGTATAAACTTTATGTTTGCTTTGCTATGTTTTTGCAGCTATCCGAACCTAGAAGACCTGAACCTACTAGATGACAAGCAAAGCATGCACAAAATTAAAAAGAAGAATAATAAGAAGAAGAGAACAGTGAAGTGTGGGCATTCTTTAAGGGCCTGTTTGGTTCAAATGATTTTTTAGGATTCCAAACCATATGATCTTTTTTCTCCTTTTAGAGTCCATTTGGTTCGAAGGAACGAACCCTCCAGAATTACGATGGATCGGCCTACATTACAATCTGATGTGATTCCTAGCAAGAAGTTAGACCTCTTGGAGAAATCGGACCTCCATGATCTTCCTCAGACAGTGCCAATTGATCGAACCAAAGGCTTTGGCAGAGTCAAGTTTCAAGACCGTGGTGGGAGCAATTCTCTTGTGGCGGGGGGGGGGGGGGGGGGGGGGGGGGGGGGGGGGGGGGGGGGGGGGGGGGGGGGGGGGGGGGGGGGGGGGGGGGGGGGGGGGGGGGGGGGGGGGGGGGGGGGGGGGGGGGGGGGGGGGGGGGGGGGGGGGGGGGGGGGGGGGGGGGGGGGGGGGGGGGGGGGGGGGGGGGGGGGGGGGGGGGGGGGGGGGGGGGGGGGGGGGGGGGGGGGGGGGGGGGGGGGGGGGGGGGGGGGGGGGGGGGGGGGGGGGGGGGGGGGGGGGGGGGGGGGGGGGGGGGGGGGGGGGGGGGGGGGGGGGGGGGGGGGGGGGGGGGGGGGGGGGGGGGGGGGGGGGGGGGGGGGGGGGGGGGGGGGGGGGGGGGGGGGGGGGGGGGGGGGGGGGGGGGGGGGGGGGGGGGGGGGGGGGGGGGGGGGGGGGGGGGGGGGGGGGGGGGGGGGGGGGGGGGGGGGGGGGGGGGGGGGGGGGGGGGGGGGGGGGGGGCAATGAAAAGCACCGCTGCCTGCTTTTTCGTCAAACAAAAGTTTACCTTAATATAAAACATTGCATAAAACAAAATGATCAAATAAGCAACCCCCGTTCTTAATCAATGAAAAACAGTGGCATCTGTATTTGGACAGGTTTTGCTCCCACCGTGCAAGTTTGTGCATGACGACATTCCATTTCACGAGTTGATGGACTTAAACCATCTGCGCCATTAAAGTTTTTGTGCCGTCAGTGCTATTTTTTTTTTTTGAAAAACAACATCGACTTTATTAATTAGAGATAATAGTTACATCGTCTGTCAAAAGAGATACAATATTTCCCATGGGCTCCTCAATCCAGTCGCTAGTCATGGAACATTTAGCTAATCTAGCAAGCTCATGGGCTACTTTGTTCGCTTCTCTATTACAGTGCTCAAACCTAGTAACCGGAAAATCACAAGCCAGAAAAAAACAATCCTCAAAAATTGCTGCCGCCGGTCCTGCGGAATGACCTCCGTTCTTCATCGTGTCAATTACTTCCATATTGTCAGAACTAATAATAACGCGATTGCACCCCGCCTTATGAGCCAGGTATAAACCAAACCTAAGCGCCAGTGCTTCCGCTGTCAGAGCATCCAAACAACACTCGATCTTGTCGTTCCCACCTACAATGAAGTTTCCTCTATCATCCCTGATAACAGCCCCCGTTGTGCCCCTTAGTTGGTCCTGATCAAAAGAAGCATCCACATTCAATTTAACAAAACCCATGGGAGGTTTGCTCCATCCTTCACTCTTCCTCTTTGCCTTTGGTGAATAGGCCTTTACATAATTTGATGTTATAGCCCGAATCCCCATCAAAGTTTGTGACGCCTCTTGTACCTTCCCCTCATGAACAAGCTGCCGTCTATTCCACCATAGATACCATGCAGTAATTGCTATCAGCTCTCGTGTATTCTGGGAACCTAAAAAAGCCAATTCATGTTCAGGCATAAGAAGTAATACTTCCAGGACCGCTTCTCCTGCACGATCCACACCACAGGCTTTTTTAACCACTTCATACAGTCCCAAATTTCCCCACACTTCTTTTGCTTTCTGACATAGAAATAACACGTGTTTAGTATCCTCTGGTCCATTCGGACATGCTAGGCAGATGGGCAAAGTTTTTATATGTCTATTCGCGAGCGTCACACTACACGGTAACGTCCCGTGGAGTGTTCGCCACACAAAGATCTTGACTTTTGCCGGACAAGCTAATTTCCATATCTTTCCCCAAATAGGGTTGGCCTTACTTCTACCCATGCCATTTGTATACTCCAATTTTCTCCCATGCTGTTTATGCCATTCTTCCAAATAAGCTGATCGTACATTGAATAGACCGTTCTTTGTGTAGCTCCAAGCAATAAAATCCTGCATATTATTCATTGGTAGAGGAATTTCCAGGACTCTTTGAGCATCAACTGGCCACAGAGTTTGTCTCACCAACTCCTCATCCCAACAATTCATCACTGGATCAATAAGGTCTGAAACTTTCGTCAGGATATTCCCTCTTCTAGGTGTAATGATTCTCCTATTCGCACAATTTGGGATCCATGCATCTCTCCATATATCAATATTTTCTCCATTACCAACCCTCCATATATAGCCATTCCTGAGAGATTCCATTCCCGCCATAATACTTTGCCAGGTAAAAGAGGAACCCTTTTTCAAACTTGCATTCATCAAATCACCTTCCGGGAAATATTTGGCTCTTAATATTGTGGCACATAACGATTCAGGATTATCCAGGAGACGCCAGGCTTGTTTGGCTAACAAGGCCAGATTAAAACAGTGTATATCCCTGAAACCCATTCCTCCTTGGTCTTTTGGAACACACATCTTCCACCATGCCATCCAGTGCATCTTTTTCTGGTTGTCCTCATCACCCCACCAGAAATGCGACATCGCGTCAATGATTCCTTTGCAAAAAAAATTTAGGAATTTTAAAGATGGACATGGCATATGTTGGGATAGCTTGAACAACAGATTTAAGCAAAACTTCCTTTCCCCCGGCAGATAGCAACTTTTCCTTCCACCCACTAATCTTCATAATAATCCGATCTATTAAAAACTAAAAGCAGTCGCTTTTGTCCATCCCCACATTCGCAGGTAGCCCCAAATATTTATCATTTAGTGCCTCGGTCATAATATTCAAGATAGTACAAATTTGCACTCTATCTTCCACTGCTGTATTTGGGCTAAAAAATATGCTGGATTTTTCGACACTCACCCTTTGTCCCGAGGCGGCACAGTAAGAATCTAGAATTTCGTTCAAAGCCTCAGCGTTCATAGCATTCGCTCGCATGAGGATCAATGAATCGTCCGCAAAAAGAAGATTAGAAACTGCTGGGGCGTCTCTACTAACTTTTATGCCCGCGATATTCCCTGTCTCCTCCGCCTTATCTAATAGAGCGGTTAAGCCCTCCGTACATAGCAAGAACAAATAGGGGGAGAGAGGGTCCCCCTGTCGTAGGCCTCTAGTGGGTTTGAAGCTGTCGGTCTCTTCATCATTAAAGCGAACCCTATACTCCACAGAAGATACACATTGCATAATCAAATTTACCCAATTCTCCTTAAAACCCAGCTTCAATAAAATAGCTTTTAAAAATGACCATTCCACTCTATCATAGGCTTTGTGCATATCCAGTTTGATGGCACATAAACCCTCCTTACCTGCTCTTTTATTTTTTATTGTATGAAAACATTCATAAGCTAGGGGGGGGGGGGGGGGGGGGGGGGGGGGGGGGGGGGGGGGGGGGGGGGGGGGGGGGGGGGGGGGGGGGGGGGGGGGGGGGGGGGGGGGGGGGGGGGGGGGGGGGGGGGGGGGGGGGGGGGGGGGGGGGGGGGGGGGGGGGGGGGGGGGGGGGGGGGGGGGGGGGGGGGGGGGGGGGGGGGGGGGGGGGGGGGGGGGGGGGGGGGGGGGGGGGGGGGGGGGGGGGGGGGGGGGGGGGGGGGGGGGGGGACTAGAATATTATCAGTGATCATTCTCCCAGGAACAAAGGCACTTTGAGTTGGGCTGATTATATCTGATAGAATTGTTTTCAAGCTCGCTGCAATCATTTTTGAGATAACCTTATATACCACAATGCATAAGCTAATAGGTCTAAATTCAGTAACCTTCTCCGGAGAGTGAACTTTTGGAATCATGACAATTGCAGTATCATTCCATCCCGCTGGTATTGAACAATTATTCACCGCATTGAGGACCTCTTCTGTTAGATCTTCTCCCAACATAGGCCAGAATCTTTTGTAAAAAATATCATGAAGACCATCTGGACCCGGCGCTTTTAAATCACCAATATCGAATAAAGCCTTTCTCACCTCTTCTTCCGTATATGGTTCCATCAGGATGCTATTCATCTCATCTGTCAGCTTTCTTTTGACACGAGAGAGCACCTCCGGATCTGGTTGAGAGACTTCTGATGTGAACAAATTTGAAAAATACCCTCTAATATAGTCCTTCATCTCATTACCTTGCACCCAGATTCCATTGTCCCCCAACAATTTTTTAATTTGATTTCTTTTCTTTCTCGCTGTTGCCGCATTATGGAAAAAAGAGGTGTTTCGATCCCCATGTAACAGCCAATTTGCACGACCACGTTGAACCCAGTAAATCTCCTCCTGTTCCAACAAATTTTCAATAAGGACTAGAATCTCTTTTTGACGCCCTTGGGATTCCACATTCACAGGTCCCCTCCGTAGCTTCTCCAGCTCTTTTTATAGTTTTTTAATTCTCTGTTTCGGTCCTCTCAGAGTCTCCCTATCCCAATTATGCAGATCCACCTGTATAGCTCTAGTACGATCCGCAAGAGATGGCCCAATGCCCATATTCTTTGCTTTTTCCCATGCTGTGCGGACAATTTCTACTACTGTCTCCTCTTTAAGCCATCGAGCTTCAAACTGTCTGACTCGTCCCCTTGGTTTACTAAATATATTACCTTCATAATACTCCGTATCCAGTACGAGCGGGCGATGATCGGAATGGACATGTTCCTCATGGATAATCGCAGCCCGAGGGAATTTTGTCGCCCACTCCACATTGCACACAGCACGGTCAAGTCTTTCCCTAGTATCTCCTCTCCTCCAAGTGAAAAGATCACCAATACATCCCATATCCTCAAGGCCGCACTCTCCTAAACAAATGCGAAACTCTCTCATCATAGCGTTTGGTCTCACATTTCCACCCTCCTTTTCCGATGAGAGTAAAATCTCGTTGAAGTCCCCTAGAACCACCCATGGATGCTTCCCCATACTATGTAAGTTTCGAATATTCTCCCAAGATAATTTGCGTTCGTTCCAGGCCGGGTGGCCATAAAAACCCGTCAGCCGCCAATTTACATCATCATCATTCATAAAAAGAATATCAATAAAATGAGGCGATACGTTCGTTCCACCATCCTTTGCCGTCAGTGCTATTAGCTCAATATATCATAGTACACAACGTAAAACAAAATGATAAGCAACCCCCCGGGGGGGGGGGGGGGGGGGGGGGGGGGGGGGGGGGGGGGGGGGGGGGGGGGGGGGGGGGGGGGGGGGGGGGGGGGGGGGGGGGGGGGGGGGGGGGGGGGGGGGGGGGGGGGGGGGGGGGGGGGGGGGGGGGGGGGGGGGGGGGGGGGGGGGGGGGGGGTTGCCTATATTTGGATTATTATTATTATTATGAAGAAAAGGGGTCGACCCGCCTCATTTTATTGAAAATGAGGCAACAAAGCCAAAACATGTTCAGAGCGCTCGGGCCACGCCAAAGTAGCTGAGCCAGAAGTTTAAACCCCACAACAAGCTTCAATAGGCTGGGGAAAATCCAACAGTGCGAAAAGGAAACAAAAACAATAGGCTACACGCTAGCTATTAGCATCAGCATTTTTGTAGCTGGAATGAGCCCTTAGGATGAAGCATTTTTCCTATATCTGGATCGTCATTTAAGCTATTTTTTGTATCTTATAAGCTACTATATTTAGAAAAGCAAGATTTTTATTCTTCAGCAAACAACTGAACATTTTATAGTTTAGTCGCTCAAAATGCCAGGTTCAAATGCCTGAATTTCAGGAGCACTCACCACGCACAGGAAATCTTTCAGTTTTGCCGCCAAGGTTTGGAAGAGACAACACTGTTAAATTCTCAAATTTGTTGTTAATCTGTTTGACTTCCTGTAAGAACATCGTAACCTGTCGGCAGATAACGATCTTCTTCTAGTGGATGCCAGCCGGTGCCTGGCCGCTTTTATTAAACGACAAGGTGTCCATTGGAAACAACAGGGCAAATGCAAGGCGGTGATCGCTCTTGCTTTGCAGCGGTGTCGCAGTAATGCGATTCGCGCCCTCGACATCGATGACGAGGTGATCTTCAGACACGAGGCCAAGGTTGAGGATCTCCTGGGCTTCTACTCCTGAGGTCCTGGGCCGACCCAGGGAGCCCGTCAGTCACTTCGACCTCGATGTTGTGTACTACCAGGGCTGCTAGTGTTGACATGCCAGTTTTAGTGGCCCATTTCGACTGGGCGGAGATCAAGGCCGTGGTCGGGAGTGCTAGCTTCGCGTGCCCTCTTTAACCTCGTGTGTGTCAAAATTTTCCCCGAGCTCAGTTTTGATTTAATTACTTTTATTTACTCACAGAAGGTGGACGCTTGAGGACACTGCTCTTATTCACCTAGTGGCCTAGATTTTGCTTAATAAGGTGAGAAAAAACAAATTAAATGTTTATACTAAATTTCTATACTTATTTATAGTTATTTACTAAACAGTAATAACAATGTTCTTTATACCACCTGTGTAATATCTTTAGTTTCAAAAAAGTGCACGCACAATGTTAAATATGAACCGTATGTGTAATGAAATTTACATTACTTTTGTCTATTTTTGTTGCCTTATTATACATATTTGAACCAAATCCCCATAAATGTGAAAAAGATAAGAAATCATAAAATTGCATGCATTAATTCATGGATAATTTGTGATACTCCATGAACATAGTGTATATATCTTTGTGTATCCTTAAATATCTTGGTAGAACTCTTTAGAGAGTATGGTCTCAGAAATATACAGAAAGAGTTTCTAGTTCATGACTATGTGTATGAAAATAATAAATGTAGAGTATATATATACAATGTTTACAAGATGCTTGTCAGTGAATCATCAGCATGATGTTTACCTATTTTGTGGTCAAATGTGTCTCCCATGTTAGGGAGGGTTCAACAATCCATTAATAAATGTATATGCACTATATTTGGAATTGAAATCGAATAACTCACATTTGTGGCTCATTTCAAAATATTGGGGACGTGGCAAGCTATCCACAACATGCCCTCTCTGTCCCTAGGGGTGGCACTATGCTATGAGAACAGGGGGGAGATGGCAAAACTTACCGCATCTTCCACTGCCAAGCTTTGCCCACCACTCCATTTCCACCAATCTTTAGTAGGTCTGAAATAGAAGTCATCTTCTTGAAGGATCAGTCGGTACCTGATTCCCGACATGCCGCTGTCGGCACGCTTCAACGCCAATGCCCTCTTCCCATACAGGACACCGCACATCGTGAACATCAGGACGTTAGCATTCCGGAGCAGGGCCTATATATAGGTGCTGAAGACGGTGGACTCATAGATGACATAGGCAACTAATAACTTGCCACAACATGATACGGTTGCCATCAACGTAGGTGACTGAGGTGCAGCAGCAAGAATGCCGCCCAGAACGCCATCGGCTCATGATCTTCTGACCTCCTTATCATGGACAAGTGGCTGAGGGTGTATATCGCTGATGATTTTATTTTTGAGACAACCAATTGACATTCTACTACTCCCTCCGTTTATTTTTAGTCTGCATATAAATTTTGATCAAAGTCAAACTTTGTCAACTTTGACTAAGTTTATAAAAAAAAATATCAACATTCACAATATGAAATCAATATTATTAGATGCATCATGAAATTAATTTTCATACCATAGAGCTTTGGTATTGTAGATATTGATATTTTTTCCTACAAAGTTTGATTTTGACCAAATTTTACATGCAAACTAAAAAGAAACGGGGGGAGTATAAAACAGAGGGGATAATTAGAAGCAGGAGCTCTGCTGACCAATATATAAGAAAGAAAGCCAAGTAGAAGGCCAAGTAGGAGGTCAGAAGGAACAAAGCAGCACCAATGCGATTTGCGCCATCAACGACGAGGTGGTCTTCAGGCACAAGCCCAAGGTTACACGCAGGAGCTATATCTCGCATTAAGCGAGTTGGAAGGATCTCTCGCTGAAGGACTTCTTTGTCTCGCGTAGCAACTGGCCGACCCTTTTTTTTTTCGATCGCTGCCATGCGAAGCTCGCTCGCGGGCGGTCGACCGCTTGGCTGTATCGATACTGTTTTTCTACACCTGCCATTACCCTGCTTTGCCCTCCACTACTTTGATCATGCTGCTCCCCGACATGCTGCTGCCAGCACGCTTCAGCGCCGACGCCCTCTTCCCATACATGACAAGACACATCATGAACATTAGGACTCATAGACGACATAGGCCACCGATAACTTGCTGCAACCAGAGCCAGTTGCCATCAACGGAGGTGACTGAGGTGCAGCAGCAAGAATGCCGCCCAGAACGCCATTGGCTCATGATCGTCTGAACTGCTTGTCATGGACAAGTGGCTCAGGGTGCATATCGTTGTCGATCAAAGCTTATGAAGTTTGATTTTTGAGAGAACCAATGTGCATTCGACTATAAAACAGAGGGGGTAACTAAAAGCAGGAGCTCTGCTGACCAATACATGGAAGGAACAAAGCAAGAACTATTCCAATGACGTGTCTGCCATGGATGTTCTTGCACATACTAACAAAACTAAGCAGCAACATTTTCCCCCCAAAGGCGGCATCATCAGAGGAATATGTCACTAACGAACCAGAGGAGACAGTCATTCTGGAATGATCATTTGTAATGCATGGGGACTCTCCCAGAAGCTGAAAGACACTCCACTGCAGAAACAGGGTAAATATGTCACTTTCTGACCCTCCAAGATACTATGTATTGAGACTGTAGTGGCATCCAAGATGCTTGAGCTATAGACAAACTGAAACAAGTTCGTGTCAGCCTGGCACTAGAACTTCCTTCCGCTGGTAGATTGAATTGCCGGGATGTTTGCATTAGACTGAATCCGAAGAAGTGCCTCCGTAGATTACTAGTAGGAAGGATGTACTGTTGCAATGCAAGCAATATTGCCCCATTTAAACATGGTTAATGAAAACTGTTGTTGATTTGTCAAGTTTGTATTTTCAACTCTGAACACACAAATTTCGCACTACGAGGATGTACGCACTGGACTGAATCCAAACTAATGTCTTCGTAAATTACTACTCCCTCCAATCCAAAATAAGGATAGTTCAAATTTGAACTAAAACCATGACACTTATTTTGAATCGGAGGGAGTAGTAGTAGGAAGGGCGTACTGCTGCAATGCTAGCAACTTTGCCCTCTTCAAACTCTGATTCAACTCTGAACACATATATTTCACGAGAAAGCTTCGACAGAAACGACACATTGGAGCAGCAGAGCATCCTTCACACTGTAATGCTAGCAAATGTGCAATTTTTTTTGTCTGGTGGTTTATCAATCATCATCGCCGTGCTAGCGATTACGACAACAGTACTCCAAAAATGCAATCAAGTAGAAGATTAATTCTTGCTGCAAGAAAAATAAAAATAAAAATACAAATTTCGAAGCCAAGTGGTACACAATGGTATCGGAGTTCAGTCTACAGGGGAGCAAGAACAGTAGTAGCAAATGGAGCGACAATTAATTAACAGAATCCCTGTATTATCTGAAGAGAGATTGGGAATGTGCTATTTGGAACCTGTATGCACTAATTAATGCCGGTTTTAAATTAAATAAAAGCGGGAGCTCCGCTGACCAATCTATAGGGAAGAAAGAAAGCCAAGGCAGGCAGGAGGCCAGAAGGAACAAAGCAGGAGCTCCTAGCATAGTTCAGATAGAATGATGTTTCTGTCATGGATGTCCATGGACTGACTTCAGAGTTCAGATAGTTCATGTATGTCTCAGAATACTCATGAGCTGCGCCATTGAAGATGTTTGAGCTGGAGGCATCAGATGCGAGCTACAGCAAACTGCACTTGAAACAAACTGAAGCAAGTTCATGGCAGTCTGGCATTGGAGCTTCCTTGTGTTGGTACTGAATTGCCTACGATGTAAGCATTGGACTGAATCCGAAGAAAATGTCTCCGTAAATTACTAGTAGGAAGGATGTACTACTGCAATGCAAGCAATCTTGCCCCCATTTAAGCATGGTTAATCAAAAATGTTGGTGATTTGTCAAGTTTATAGATATCTCAACTCTTAACACACACATTTCATAGGAAAGTCTGACAAAAAAGAAGGACAGACTGGAGTAACAGACATTGGATTGGAGTAGTATAGCAAAATGTGCAACCCTGCTAGGGATTATAACAACAGATAATACTCCAAACATGTAATTAAGTAGCACAAGATTAATTCTTGCTGCAGGAAGAAGAAAAAGGGACAAATTTCAGAGCCAAGTGGTACATAATGGTATTGGAGTTCAGTCTACAGGGGAGCAAGAACAGCAGCAGCAGCAAAGGGAATGACGATTAATTAACAGAGAAGAGAACGGGGGAAAAGCAAAAGCAGGCAGCATATCGTCACTAGGCAGCGGTCTCCTCCGCGGCGGCGGAGTCGTCGCCGGACTGGGACTCGAGCGGTGGGAGGAGCGGGGCCTTGCGGCGGGTGTCGCGGGGCAGGACGGGGACGGCGAGGAAGTGCTTGGTCTTGGAGATGGGGCGGGAGCGGATGAGCTCGACGACATCGCCGACCTTGAACTGGTTGTCGGGGTCGTGCGCCTGGTACTTCTTCTTGATGCGCTCCCGGCGGTGGTACTTGGGGTGCTGCTTCAGCCGCACCACACCTCCACCCCCACCATCTTGTTCGCCTTGGTCGTCACCACCCGCCCTGTCAGCTGCTTTGCCACCTCGATCCTCAGCATCCCCACCGCCGCCCCCGCATTGGGGCTCGGCGAGAGGTAGAGCTGGGTGAACGGCGACGCGAAGGAGGAGCCCAGCAGCATCTTCTTCATTTTCCTTCTATCTCTCGGAGATGGTGGGGATTGGGGATAGGATAAAGATAAGGTTTTTCGTTCGGGGTTTCTTTACAGGCCAGGCCTCCTGCTCTGCTCCGCCAGACTACTTATATTTGGGCCTCGAGTACACGTGGCCTTCCACTACAAAAAGAATAAAAACAAATTTGTTCTAAACAAGAGTAATTTTCATGAGAGGTTAACCCGGTAACACATGCTCCGTTGTACCGGTGATCACCTGTCGACAAGCCTGACATGTGGAATGTCATGAACGAGACGACGGTGAACACCAGAGAAATGATGTCAGCTAAATCTAGGCCCCACGGTGAGTAAAAAAAATTTAAAAAATTATACTAAATTTCTATACTTACTTATAATTATTTACTAAATGTTAATAACAGTGTTGTTTATGCCACCTGTGTAATGTCTATAGATTCAAAAGATCGCATGCACTGTGCTAAATATGAACCATATATGTAATGGAAGTTACATTACTTTTTCTCCTTTTGTTGCCTTAAAATACATGATTGAATCAAATGCCCACAAATATGAGAAAAATAAGAAAACATAAAATTGCATGCTTTCTTGGATAATGTGTGATACTCCATGAACACAGTGTATATATATCTATATGTATCATGAAATATCTTAATAGAGCTTTTTAAAGAGTATAGTCTCAGAAATATCCTAACAGAGGTTTCTAGTTCATGATTATGCGTATGTAAATAATAAAAGTAGTGTATAAAATGTTTACGAGATGCTTGTTAGTGAATCATCAGCATGATGTTTTACCTATTTTTGTGGTCAAATGTGTCTCACATGTTAGGGAGGGTTCAACAATCCATTAATAAATGTATATGCACTATATTAGGAATTGAAATTGAATCACTCACATTTCTGGCCCATGCCCACTATATCACTAGGTCGAGCTGCATCTCCACCACCCGCAAGGATGACATTGTCGTCTTCCAGGTGTACCACTATATTGGGCAGCAACTTCTGCAAAAGATCTTTCAAAACATTAGGCAGGAGGCAAGCTATCCGGAATAGACCCTCTGTGTCCCTAGGGGCGGCACCAGGCTCTGAGAACCGGGGGGAGGGGGCAGGGTAGTCATGGAGACAGCAAAACATACTGCACCATCGGGTCGTGGTCACTTGCCGCAGCCAGAGCAAGTAGAGGAGGTTGCCATCAACGTAGGTCACTGAGGTACAGCAGCAAGAATGCTGCCTAGAACGCCATCGGCTCGTGGTCGTCTGACCTGCTTGTCACGGACAAGTGGCTCAGGGTGTATATCACTGTTGATCAAGGTTTATGAAGTTTGATTTTTTTAGAAAAACAATTGTCATTCTACTGTAAAACAGAGGGGGTGACGAAAAATGGGCGCTCTGATGACCAATATATAAGAAACAAAGCCAAGTAGGAGGCCAGAAGGAACAAAGCAGGAGCTGTAACAATGCCGTGTATGCCATGCATGTTCTTGCCCATACTAACCAAACCAAGCACCAATATTTTCCAAAAAAAGGTGACATCATCAGAGGAATATGTCACTAACGAACCAGAAGAGACAGTCATTCCCGAATGATCATTTGTAATGCATGGGGACTCTCCCTGAAGCTGAAAGATACTCCTGTGCAGAAACAGGGTATATATTTCACTGTCTCACACTCCAAGATACCATGGATGCAAGATGCACCAGCAAGAGCTACAGCAGCTGCACTTGAGAGTTGAGACAAACTGCAAGTTCATGTCAGTCTTGCATTGGAACTTCCTTCTGCTTGGTAGTACTACTTATAGGATGAATGGATTGGACTGAATCCAAAGAAAATGTCTCGGTCAATTACTGACAGGAAGGATGTACTGCTGCAATGCAAGCAATGTTTCCCCATTCAAACTCCGATTCAAGTCTGAACACACATACTATTTCACAGGAAGGTCTGACATAAAAGACACACCGGAGCAACAGAGCATTCTTCAGATACTCTGTAACACTAGCAACCGTGCAATCTTTTGTTTGTTTTGTTGTTGATCATCATCACTGTGCTAGCGGTTACGACAACAGGAATACTCCAAAAATGCAATCAAGTACTCCCGCTGTTCCTAAATATAAGACGTTTTGGCAGTTCAATTTAAACTGCCAAAACGTCTTATATATTTATAAACAGAGAAAGTATAAGATTAATTCTTGCTGCAGGAAGAAGAAAAAAAGTACAGTACAAATTTCAGAGCCAGGTGGTACATAATGGTATCAGACTTCATTCATTCTACAGGGAAGCAAGAAGCCAAGAACATTAATAGCAAAGGGAACAACAATTAATTAACAGAATACTTGCATTTTTCCAAAGAGAGATTGGGAATGTGCCATTTGGAACCTGTATGCACTAATTAATGCCGGTTAAATTAAATAAAAGCAGGAGCTCTGCTGACCGGTCAATAAGGAAGAAAGAAAGCCAAGGCAGGCAGGAGGCCAGAAGGAACAAAGCAGGAGCTCCTCAGATCGTGCCATCCATGATGTTTGAGTTGAGGCATCAGATGCGATCTACAAAAACTGCACTTGAAACAAACTGAAGCAAGTTCATGTCAGTCTGGCATTGGAGCTTCCTTGTGCTGGTGCTACTAGGATGTATATATTAGACTGAATCCCAAGAAAATGCCTCCATGGATTACTAGTAGGAAGGATGTACTGCTGCAATGCAATCAATCTTGCCCCATTCAAACTCTGAACACAAACATTTGACAACAAAGCTCTGACAGAAATTACACATTGGAGTAATAGAACATGCTTCAGAGTTCAGACACTCTTAACAGCACTAGCAAATCTGTTGCAATCGGTTGTTTGTTTGCTTTGGTTGCTCATCGTTACTCATTGTGACAGGGATTATGACTACAGTAATAATACTCCAAAAAATGTAATCAACTAGTACCAATATTAATTCTTGCTGCAAGAAGAAGAACAAGGTACAAATTTCAGAGCCAAAGTGGTACTGAATAATACCGGAGCTCAGTCTACAGGGGAGCAAGAACAGTAATAGCAAAGGGAACGACGATTAATTAAGGGTTAATTGGATCTATGCCACTACAACTTTCACGAGTTGGAAAAATGCCATTACAAATTTGCACATTGGAAAAATGCCATTACAATTCTTCGATCCTCCTCTATATGCCATTATGTTAAATTTGAGACACAAATACCCTTGTCTTCCTCCTTTCACCCTCCCCTCATCTTCTCTACCAGACTGACCTGCCATTAACTCCGGTGAGCATGGCGCCGTGCGAAAAATATCTTCCAGCACAGACCATGCATACTGTATGGGGCCACGTGACTTCGCAGACGGTGCCGGATGGGTTGTGCAACCGCTGCAGCCCGTCTCCCATGAGAATGCTTCCTCGGTCGTCATGTACGCACAATTTTTACAGCCGAGATACGGGGTCATGTCACGCCGGCATGACAGGCATATCGATGCCCTGTAGAACCACTCAACGATGCAGCTTCTATGGAATGCATGAGAGCAGCCGCGCAAGTTTATGACTCCACCATTGTCTATCAGCCAGCTTCTCGATGTCGCCACCTGGAGCACGGGACGGTGCCATCGCGGTGCCCTCGCTAGCGGCTCCTGTGTCTCACATATCAAAGGATTAAGCTAGCCTTGTGCAGGCACGTGCACAGCAACCAGATCGGTTCTTGCTTGATGGACTCCGGCTGGAAGCTCACGTAACAGGACGCACACATGTGGAAACTTTGGTTGATTGCCACACGCACTCAGGCGGGAGCCTGTTTCTGTTTTATTGATTCTTTACTGTGGTTCGATTACAGGGAGCTTCACATATATAAATATATAATTATACATAAGGTAGACCATGCCGCTGCAACACTAGCAAGAAAGAAATATGCTCGCCGGAGTTAATGGCACGGTTGTCAGTTTGGTAGAAGAAGATGCGGGGAGGGTGAAAGGAGGAAGACAAGGGTATTTGTGTCTCGAATTTAACATAATGGCATATAGAGTAGAATGCAAGAATTGTAATGGCATCTTTCCAATGTGCAGAATTGTAATGGCATTTTTCCAACTCGTGAAAGTTGTAGTGGCATAGATCCAATTAACCCATTAATTAACAGAGAAGAGAACGGGGGAAAAGCAAAAGCAGGCAGCACATCGTCAGGGGGGGGGGGGGGGGGGGGGGGGGGGGGGGGGGGGGGGGGGGGGGGGGGGGGGGGGGGGGGGGGGGGGGGGGGGGGGGGGGGGGGGGGGGGGGGGGGGGGGGGGGGGGGGGGGGGGGGGGGGGGGGGGGGGGGGGGGGGGGGGGGGGCGAGATGTGGAGCTGGGTGAACGGGGACGGCGGCGGCGGCGGCGGAGTCGTCGGCGGACTGGGACTCGAGCGGGGGCAGGAGCTGGGCCTTGCGGCGGGTGTCGCGGGGCGGGGCGGGGACGGCGAGGAAGTGCTTGGTCTTGGAGATGGGGCGGGAGCGGATGAGCTCGACGACGTCGCCGACCTTGAACTGGTTGTCGGGGTCGTGCGCCTGGTACTTCTTCTTGATGCGCTCCCGGCGGTGGTACTTGGGGTGCTGCTTCAGCCGCACCACCTCCACCCCCACCGTCTTGTTCGCCTTGGTCGTCACCACCCGCCCCGTCAGCTGCTTCGCCGCCTCAATCCTCAGCATCCCCGCCGCCGGCCGCGCCGCCGCCCCCGCATTGGGGCTCGGCGAGATGTGGAGCTGGGTGAACGGGGACGCGAAGGAGGAGCCCAGCAGCATCTTCGTTCGTCTTCCTCCTCGTCGCTCTGCTCTCTTCTCTTCTCTCTCGGAGGTTGGATAGGGAGGAGGGAAAGATAAGATTTTTGTTCAGCTCTGCTCGACTGGGTTATAGAGGAGACGATAGCGGGGGGTGGCTGGGTGGGATCCTCTGCGGCAGAATGCCTCGCGTTGTCTCCTCTGTGTCGTCTGTCGACCCATCCCTTCATCCTGATACTCCTTTCCCGAAGGCAATAACCTCCACTCTGTATTCTGACTTCTGCGGCAATTTTTTAGGCTCTAATTAGACTTTGCCCAGCAACATCCCAATAATCTCCACATTTTTTTCTTTCTACAATATGCAAGCACCTGAAGAAGATTTTGGTCTTCTCTGTATAATTTTCCCTCCGTCCCATAATAATATAAGAGTGTTTTACAATACCAGCAAAACTTTTTTTTTTAAACTGATAGAAGATTATTTCTGTTTTTTCCTTCCGAAAAGAGATAACCCCGACATCTGCACCAAGTGATGCACACGCCCATTTTATTAATAATCAGATGTTCCAAGTCACCAGAGTACCAAATGTATTACAACAAGACACAACATAATCAGTCAGAAACAAGATTACATAGCTCATCCACATAATCAAAGGAAGATTATTTCTGTTTATGTTACAAATGCTACCACAAAGCACAAAGCGCTGCTGCTCCTCATATTCTTAACATCTGGTTTTATTTTAGTAGCACACAAAATATTTACAGTTGATACACATAGTCGGATAACATAAAAACACCAATACCTAGAGTCTTACAAAATACTATTGAAACTTCATCATGTTAACCAAATGGATAGTTAAACGTTTGGTTGGGGCTGGCGTCTGAAAGGATCGAGATGGACCTAGAGGGGGGGGGGGGTGAATAGGTACAATTACAAATTTTAATTGTTACTTAGCAATTTTAGGCAATATTGCGGAATATGAAAGTGGGCCTAACAATTGCAATGGAGATTCTAGTGCTAAGCAAGATAGACAAATACAACAAGTAATTAGATAGCCAAGCACAATGTAATGCAAGTAAAGGCTAAGAGACAAAGAACCACAAGTAGAGAGCTAGGGTTAGGAATAACCGCAACTCCGAGAGACGAGGATGTATGCCGATGTTCACTTCCTTGGAGGGAAGCTACGTCACCGTTTAGAGAGGTGGATGTTACCACGAAGGCACACCAACGTCACGAAGGCTCACCCTATTCTCTCTTTGAGATATCACCACGAAGGCGATTCCCAACCACTAGTGGTAGACCTTGGGGTGGTCTCCAAACGCTTACAAACTTTCCGGGGGTAATCACAATGAACGATTCCTCGCCGGAGTACTCCTACCGCCTAGGAGTCTCCAACCTCCAAGAGTAACAAGATGCACCACGAAAACAAGGGGGAATCAACTTTCGCTTTGGTGAATGTGTAGATCGGGCACTTCTCCTTCGCCACTCAAAAGATCAAGAGCTTTGGTGGGCTAAGGAGGGAGTTCTCCAAGAAATCGAGGTCTGAAAATGGAGGAGAGAGAAATGGAGTCGTCAAAGTCTTCGTGGGGAAGAAGAAGACTATTTATAGGTGGGGACTGAATCCAACGGCTGGGGGCAGTTTTCTGCGTAGCCCTGAAGCTCCGGCGGCAGATGGAAGTTCTGGCCCTCGGAAGTTCCGGGCAAGGTCCGCGCAGGTTCCGGGCTTCACAGAAAGGTTGCACACGTTCGCATTCTTTCTGGGGACCCCGGAAGCTACCAGATCTAGCGACAGAAGTTTCGGCCCCCGGAAGTTCCGGGCAGGTTCCGGGCTTCACAGAAAGTTTGCACAAGTTCGCATTCTTTCTGGGGACCCCGGAAGTTGCCAGACCTAGCGACGGAAGTTCCGTTGGCCGGAAGTTCCGGCTATCCCGGAAGTTCCGGCTTACACAGAAACTTTTCCCATGGTTAGTTAGCCTATCTCTCCTCTGGAATAAACGGAGAATATGTTGTGCTGATAGCATGTATACGTGAAGTTGATTCCCAGGTATTTTCATGATGCACCCCCCTCTTAATAGTGCGGCTGGCCTATGGACTCAATAAACATCAAAGAAACGAAAATGGCAACGCTGCTTTTTCCTTTTTCCGAGCAGAGGGGGAACCTAACCATCCATGCATCCTTTTTTTGATTTGACGGCATTGGTAACACTAGAGCATGTGGTTAGAGACACAAATACATGTTGTCATGAATGTCAAAAACATATTAGGGGCACAAATGCATTTTCAATCTCCCCCTTTTTGACATTGATGACAACATAGCTTGAGAGGGGTATAGAAATAATGTATATGATATAGCATTGTAAAATAGATAAGAGCTCCCCCACAACCTCTGCCTTATTTTTAATTTTGCATTTGAATACAAAAGACGGATGTCGGAAGGAGCTCCCCCTAACTCCTAGCAACCCAAACAAGTGCAAGGAGTAATGAAAATGCGAAGCGGAAAGCCATACTAACCTTGCAATGACTTGTGGAGAGACAAGAATTTATGTAGCATGATAATGAATGTCTCTCAATGATATGAGATGAGAACATAAGATAGCACATACTCCACATATAATGATACAGAGTTCTTCCACATAGAATAGAGTGATTAAAAAGTATCATAACGGGTAAGATAGCAGAAAATTCAAATGGCAAATGGAAGACTCAAACACAGACAAAACACAAACACCCATTCTATCAAGCTACATCTCCCCCTTTGTCATCAAGATGACAAAACGGAAAATGAAGCAAGTACTACCCACCCCTTAGCTGGAAGGAGCAGAGCCGTCCTCAGAGGAATCACCAGAAGAGCCAGGTCCGTGAGGATGACGAGAGGTTGCTTCGTCTCCAGCTTGAACATCAAACCGAGCAAACTTGGACTGGTAGCGATCAAAGGGAGTCACATCGGACTCAGATCCGTGAGCAATGGACATACCATTTGCACGAAGACCATCCTTAAGTGCCTTCATGCCAGTTTTCCTAGACTTGTGCTCCTCCCATTGCTTTTTGTGCATATCTTGCTGAAGACAGAACATGTTCTTGAGAAGACACCAAATCTTGTTGCTCTTCTTTGAACCGAAACCACTTGGTTCCCCATGATGCTGAGCACGAGAACGAGAACGAAGCTCAAACCGCTGTCCTCCTCCAGCATGGAGGTCCCCCTCCTCTTCATCCTCAGAATTACCAACCGGAGCCTTTCCTTTCTTGACCAGAAGATTTACAGCAGAGTGAACAGTCAAGCGATGACCAGAAAATGCCTCAGGAGCCACCTCAGCAATCAAGGCAGAGATATATGGTGCATAGATTGGTACCTTGCGGTTCATGACCACACTATGCATTTCGTGCCATAGGAAGTCCATCACATCAATGGGCCCCTTGGCTGAGTCATGGCAGGTGTAGTGGAGGAGGTTGATGAGGTGACCACGAATCTTATTCTTGTCACCCACTTTGACTGCCAGAATATCACAGAAGATACGGTGCATTATGTCATAGAACGGCAGAAGATCACCAACACTGCCAATCACTCCGTCAGAGGGATATAAATCAGCCAAATGATGAACCTAAAAGACCCCCTTGTCATGAATCTTGTACCCGCAATCAACAGTGGTGTCGGTGTACTCATAGCCCAAGATGTGAGCCAAGACAGAGAGCGGGGCAGAGACCTTCTCTTCGCCACTCATCCAAGTCAGGGTGCGCTGCATATCTGTCCCGAAATGAACGGTGGCATAAAACTGAGCCACAAGTGGTGCAGATACATCATGCTGAAATCTCATGAGAGGGAGGATGTTAAGCTTGACACACATGTTCTGGATCCCATCAAAGTATGCAGTGTTGGTGGGAGTCTTGTCAAAGTGAGCGGTGTTGATACTCTTCTGAACGACACACTTGTTGACAAATTGGGCAAAAATCTCTTCATAAGTGCGCTGCTGGCGAAGTGTCAAAAACTTTGGCTCAGCCACATTATCACGGGGTTGGTGATAGGGATTGACCCTTCGAAAAGCAATCCACTCAGGTGCTGGCAGTTCTTTCATTGTGACAGGCACAGGCGGTGGAGGATGAACATTAACCGGCTTGGCCTTCTTGGGAGTAGTCTTTCGCTTCTTGGAGCGGGAGTGAGCAGCAGGAGGAGAGGCATTGTCTTCAGCCTCAACATCTTCCTCAGGATGGCAGTCGAACATGTTCTCACGCCCTAAAACAACAGCAACAGTCTTCTTGACCCTCTCTTTGGATTTCCTCTCATACACTTGCTGGGGCTGAGAGAGCGAGCCAGACCCACCTGCTGAAGGAGATGAGAGAGAAAGCAATAGGATAGGATAAGTGCACAAGCTTCCAAAGGAAAAATGCCAAAGAATCACATTATGCAAAAGATGCCAGGTCTCTGCTTAGACCGGAAGTTCCGGGGTAGGGCCGGAGGTTCCGGGCACCGGAAGGTCCGGGGATACCGGAAGTTCCGGACAACGGAAGTACTGGGCCTGGCCCGGTCGTGGAAACCCTAGCGAGGCCGGAAGTTCCGGCCTGCCCGGAAGTTCCGGGGCACCATCATGGTCGCAGGATTTCGTCCGGATCCAAGAATAGCAGAGGGCATAAACTACATAATGGATTGAAGGGAACGAGTACCGCAGATCTACTGTGGATGCAGTATTCAAGATTGATGCTTTATCCTAATACCATAAGCGTAAAACTACAATCCCTAGGGAAGAATCCAGAGGGAGAGCAGAAGAAACAGCCTAGGTTACCTTCATCCATGGAGATGGCGAAGAACACACGAGGTGCCCTTCGAACAAGATGGAAGGGAGGAAGGCCGGAGGTTCCGGGGGCCGGCTGCTCGCCCGGAAGTCATCGATGGGAGAGGGGGCGGCGCAGGGAGAAGGGAGGAGGGGCAGGAGAAACTGATGGGGGAATACCCCTGTTCACCCTCTGCCCCACTGTTAAGTGTCCCAAAATCGCGATGCCCGGAAGTTCTGGGCAAGGCCGGAAGTTCCGGTGACCGGAAGTTCCGGGCCATGTCCCGAAAGTTTCGGGTTATCCAGAGAGAACACAGGCTCTCTGAAATCCCGAGAACTTGAGGGAGAGGGTCCGGAAGCTGCCGGGTCACCACAAACCCAACAACATGTAAGTGTGTGGAGGAAGCTTGTGAACCAAGGAGAAAATTTCAGAGGTTTTTTGAGATGAGAGAGGCTTAGGTAGAACCTGATCTAAGGGAAAAACTTAGAACCACCGAAAGTGATTAAACACACCATGAAAAAAAATCCAACCTCTCGATGAGAGGGCGGTGGCCTAGGCCACCATGTTTGAGCAAATGTGACTTGGCACCACGAAGATTTGAACCTTGGGCCCAAAATCACTACTCCATCATTTAAAGTACCATGGTCACATAGAAATGGACATAGTAACTTTGAGAGTGTTTGTTTTATTTGTGCACCATATAGAGAGAAGAAGATTCATGAATTGAATTTCTCCCCCTAAATACATGCCTACATCTAGACACGACATGAAGTAAATGCATGCATGGGTACACAGTTTCACATAACGTTATCAAGCTCTAAGATACCAAGTTCACGCCTAAGTTGGTAGAACCTTGCTTCATCCAATGGTTTGGTGAAGATGTCGGCAAGTTGCATCTCTGTGCCAACATGAGCAATGTCAATGTCCCCCCTTTTGCACATGGTCTCTTAAGAAGTGATACCGAATATCAATGTGCTTGGTGCGAGGGTGATCAATAGGGTTTTCAGCAATCTTGATGGCACTTTCATTGTCGCATCGAAGAGGCACATGTCTGTAGGTGATACCATAATCCTTCAAAGTTTGCCTCATCCATAGCAATTGAGTTGCACAGCTTGCGGTTGCTGATGGAAATATGCCCTAGAGGCAATAATAAAGTTGTTATTATTTTATATTTCCATGTTCATGATAAAGGTTTATTATTCATGCTAGAATTGTATTGACCGGAAACTTAAATACATGTGTGAATACATAAACAAATACTGTGTCCCTAGTGAGCCTCTACTAGACTAGCTCGTTGATCAAAGATGGTTAAGGTTTCCTAACCATAGACATGAGTTATCATTTGATAACGGGATCACATCATTAGGAGAATGATGTGATGGACAAGACCCATCCGTTAGCTTAGCATATGATCGTTCTGTTTATTGCTACTGCTTTCTTGAATGTCAAATACATGTTCCTCAGACCATGAGATCATGTAACTCCCGGATACCGGAGAAATACCTTGTGTGCTATCAAATGTCACAACGTAACTGGGTGATCATAAAGATGCTCTACAGGTATCTCCGAATGTGTCTGTTGAGTTGGCATGGATCGAGACTGGGATTTGTCACTCCGTGTTTCGGAGAGGTATCTCTAGGCCCTCTCGGTAATGCACATCATAATAAGCTTGCAAGCAAAGTGACTAAGGAGTTAGTTATGGGATGATGTATTACAGAACAAGTAAAGAGACTTGCCAGTAATGAGATTGAACTAGGTATGGAGACACCGACGATCGAATCTCGGGCAAGTAACATACCGACGGACAAAGGGAATTACGTATGTTGTCATTGCGGTTCGACCGATAAGATCTTCATGGAATATGTAGGAACCAATATGGGCATCCAGGTTCCGCTATTGGTTATTGACCGGAGAGGCGTCTCGGTCATGTCTACATCATTCCCGAACCCGTAGGGTCCGCACGCTTAACGTTCGTTGACGATATAGTGTTATATGAGTTATGTGAATTGGTAACCGAATGTTGTTTGGAGTCTCGGATGAGATCCCGAACATCATGAGGAGTCTCGAAATGGTCGAGAGGTAAAGATTTATATATGGGAAGTCATATTTTGGGTTCCGAAAAAAGGTGCAGTTTTTTGGTATTGTACCGGGAATCTTCCAGAAGGTTTCGGAGGATTCCGGAGGGGTCTGGAAGTCCACAAGTGGGTCCACCACGTCCCAAGGGCTGGCATGGGCTAAGGGGAGGCGCCCTGGCCTTATTGGGCCAGGTGCACCAAATCCTCAAAAGCCCACGCAGCTAGGGAAGGAAAAAGGGAGAGTCCTAGTAGGCATAGGATTGGACCTTGGAGTCCAAGTCCACATGTGTACTATCCATGGTTACTGTTCACGTGGTACTATTCCTTCTACTCCAAGCCCCTACACATATATAAATAGAGGAGAGGGGGCGCCCCAAGAGGACACAACATTGTCTTAGCCGTGTGCGGCGCCCCCCTCCACAGTTCCGTCCCTCGGTCATATTTTCGTAGTGCTTGGGCGAAGCCCTGCGGAGATAGCATCACCATCACTGTCACCACACCATCGTGCTGCCAGAACTCATCCACTACCTCGCCGTCCTGCTGGATCAAGAAGTCGAGGACGTCACCGAGCTGAACGTGTGCTGAACGCGGAGGTGTCGTACGTTCGGTGCTCAGTCGGTTGGATCGTGAAGATGTTCAATGACATCAACCGCGTTGTTCTAACGCTTCCGCTTACGGTCTACGAGGGTATGTAGACACACTCCCCCTCTCATAGCTATGCATCTCCTTGGATAGATTTTGCGTGTGCGTAGAATTTTTTTTGTTTTCCATGCAACGTTCCCCAACAGTGGCATCATGAGCCAGGTCTATGCGTAGATGATATGAACGAGTAGAACACAAAGAGTTGTGGGCGGTGATGTTCATACTGCTTACCACCAACGTCTTATTTTGATTCGGCGGCATTGTGGGATGAAGCGGCCCGGACCAACCTTACATGTCCACGTACATGAGACCGGTTCCACCGACTGACGTGCAACTTGTTTTACACAAAGGTGGCTGGCGGGTGTCTGTTTCTCCTACTTTAGTTGAATCGAATTTGACTACGGCCGGTCCTTGAAGAAGGTTAAAACAGCAAACTTGATAATTCACCGTTGTGGTTGTTTTTCCATAGGTAAGAACAGTTCTTGCTTGAAACCCGTAGCAGCCACGTAAAACTTGCAACAACAAAGTAGAGGACGTCTAACTTGTTTTTGTAGGGTATGCCGTGATGTGATATGGTCAAGACATGATGTGATATAAGTTATTGTATGAGATGATCATGTTTTGTAATATATATTGACAGCCGGCAGGTGCCTTATGGTTGTCTCTTTATTGTATGAAATGCAAGTGCCATGTAATTGCTTTACTTTATCGCTATGCGTTAGCAATAGTTGTAGAAGCAATAGTTGGCGAGACGACCACGTGACGACACGTTGATGGAGATCAAGATGATGGAGATCATGGTGTCGTGCCGGTGACGATGGAGATCATGACGATGCTTTGGAGATGGAGATCAAAAGCACAAGATGATGGCCATATCATGTCACATATTTTGATTGCATGTGATGTTTATCCTTTATGCATCTTATTTTGCTTAGAACGACGGTAGCATTATAAGATGATCCCTTCACTAAATTTCAAGATAAAAGTGTTCTCCTTGAGTATGCACCATTGCTAAAGTTCGTCGTTTCAAAGCACCTCGTGATGATCGGGTGTGATAGATTCTATGTTCACATACAACGGGTGTAAGCCAGTTTTACACAAGCAGAATACTTGGGTTAAACTTGACGAGCCTAGCATGTACAGACATGGTCTCAGAACACTGGAGACCGAAAGGTCGAACATGAGTCATATAGTAGATATGATCAACATGGAGATGTTCACCATTGATGACTATCCCATCTCACGTGATGATCGGACATGGGCTAGTTGATTTGGATCATGTATCACTTAGTTAACTTAAGGGATGTTAATCTAAGTGGGAGTTCATTAGTAATTTGATTAATTGAACTTAATTTATCATGAACTTAGTCCTGATAGTATTTGCAAATTATGTTGTTGATTAATAGCTCGCGTTGTAGCTCCCCTGTTTTTGATACGTTCCTAGAGAAAGCTTAGTTGAAAGATCATGGTAGCAATCACACGGACTGGGTCCGTAACTTGAGGATTATCCTCATTGCTGCACAGAAGAATTACGTCCTTGATGCACCGCTAGGTGATGGACCTGCTGCAGGAGCTGAAGCAGATGTTATGAATGCCTGGTAGGCTCGATCAGATGACTACTCGATAGTTCAGCGTGCCATGCTTTACGGCTTAGAACCGGGACTGCAAAAGCGTTTTGAACGCCACGGAGCATATGAGATGTTCCAAGAGCTGAAATTGATATTTCAAGCTAATGCCCGGGTTGAGAGATATGAAGTCTCCAACAAGTTCTATAGCTGTAAGATGGAGGGGAATAGTTCTGTCAGTGAACACATACTCAAAATATCTGGGTACCATAACCACTTGACTCAGATGGGAATTGAACTTCCGGTTGAGAGTGTTATTAACAGAGTTCTTCAATCACTGCCACCAAGCTATAAAGGCTTCGTGATGAACTATAATATGCAAGGGATGGAGAAGACAATTCTCGAGCTCTTCGCGATGCAGAAATCGATGGAGGTAGAAATCAAGAAGGAGCATCAAGTGTTGATGGTTAACAAGACCACTAGTTTCAAGAAAAGGGGCAAGGGAAAGAAGGGGAACTTCAAGAAGAACGGCAAGCAAGTTGCCGCTCCCACGAAGAAACCCAAAGCCGGACCCAAGCCTGAAACTGAGTGCTTCTACTGCAAAGGGACTGGTCACTGGAAACGGAACTACCCTAAAATATTTGGCGGATAAGAAGAATGGCAAAGTGAACAAAAGTATATGTGATATACATGTTATTGATGTGTACCTCACTAGTGCTCATAGCAGCATCTGGGTATTTGATACCGGTTCAGTTGCTAATATTAGTAACTTGAAGCAGGAGTTGCAGAATAACAGAGACTAGCTGAGGGCGAGGTGACGATATGTGTTGGAAGTGTCTCCAAGATTGATATGATCATCGGCACGCTCGTAATACCTTCGGGATTAGTATTAAACCTAAATAATGGTTATTTGGTGCTTGCGTTGAGCATAAAACATTATATCTGGATATTGTTTATTGCAAGACAGTTATTCATTTAAGTCAGAGAATAATGGTTATTCTATTTATATGAATAATATCTCTCGTGATCATGCACCCTTATGAATGATTTATTCTTGTTGAATCTCGATCGTAGTGATACACATATTCATAATATTGATGCTAAAAGATGCAAAGTTGATAATGATAGTGCAACATACTTGTGGCACTGCCGTTTAGGTCATATTGGTGTAAAGCGCATGAAGAAACTCCATGCGGATGGACTTTTGGAATCTCTTGATTATGAATCATTTGATACTTGCGAACCATGGCTCATGGGCAAGATGACTAAAATTCCGTTCTTCGGAACAATGGAGCGAGCTATTGATTTGTTGGAAATAATACATACCGATGTATGCGGTCCGATGAATATTGAAGCACGCAGCGGGTATCGTTATTTTCTAACCTTCACAGATGATTTGAGTAGGTATAGGGTATATCTACTTGATGAAACACAAGTCAGAAACATTTGAAAAGTTCAAAGAATTTCAGAGTGAAGTAGAGAATCATCATAACAAGAAAATAAAGTTTCTATGATCCGATCGCGGAGGGGAATATTTGAGTTACGAGTTTGGCCTTCATTTAAGAAAATGTGGAATTGTTTCACAACTCACGCCACCTGGAACACTACAGCGTAATGGTGTGTCCGAACGTCGTAACCGTACTTTATTGGATATGGTGCGTTCTATGATGTCTCTTACCAATTTGCCACTACCGTTTTGGGGTTATGCATTAGAGACAGCTGCATTCACATTAAATAGGGCACCGTCTAAATCCGTTGAGATGACACCATATGAACTATGGTTTAGCAAGAAACCAAAGCTGTCATTTCTTAAAGTTTGGGGATGCGACGCTTATGTGAAAAAGCTTCAGCCTGATAAGCTCGAACCCAAAGCAGAGAAGTGTGTCTTCATAGGATACCTTAAAGAAACAATTGGGTACACCTTCTACCACAGATCCGAGGGCAAGATCTTTGTTGCCAAGAATGGGTCCTTTCTAGAGAAGGAGTTTCTCTCGAAAGAAGTGAGTGGGAGGAAAGTAGAACTTGATGAGGTAATTGTACCTTCTCTCGAATTGGAAAGTAGCTCATTAGAGAAAACAGTTCCTGTGATGCCTACACCAATAAGAGAGGAAGATAATGATAAAGATCATGAAGCTTCAGATCAAGTTACTACTGAACCTCGTAGGTTGACCAGAATACGTACCGCACCAGAGTGGTACGGTAATCCTGTTCTGGAAGTTATGTTGTTAGACAACGGCGAACCTACGAACTATGAAGAAACTATGATGAGCCCAGATTCCGACAAATGGCTTGAGGCCATGAAATCTGAGATAGGATCCATGTATGAGAACAAAGTATGGACTTTGGTGGACTTGCCCGATGATCAGCAAGCCATTGAGAATAAATGGATTTTTAAGAGGAAGACAAACGCTGATGGTAATATCACTGTCTACAAAGCTCGACTTGTCGCGAAAGGTTTTTGACAAGTTCAAGGGGTTGACTACGATGAGACTTTCTCACCCGTAGCGATGCTTAAGTCTGTCCGAATCATGTTAGCAATTGCCATATTTTATGATTATAAAATCTGGCAAATGGATGTCAAAACTGCATTCCTTAATGGATTTCTTAAAGAAGAGTTATATATGATGCAACCAGAAGGTTTTGTCGATCCTAAGGGTGCTAACAAAGTGTGTAAGCTCCAGCGATCTATCTATGGACTGGTGCAAGCATCTCGGAGTTGGAATATACGATTTGATGAGGTGATCAAAGCGTATGGTTTTGTACAGACTTACGGTGAAGCCTGTATTTACAAGAAAGTGAGTGGGAGCTCTGTTGCATTTCTGATATTATATGTGGATGACGTATTGTTGATTGGAAATGATATAGAATTTCTGGATGTCATAAAAGGATACATGAATAAGAGTTTTTCAATGAAAGACCTCAGTGAAGCTGCTTACATATTGGGCATCATGATCTATGGAGATAGATCAAGACGCTTGATAAAACTTTCAATAAGTACATACCTTGACAAGATTTTGAAGGAGTTCAAAATGGATCAGTCAAAGAAGGAGTTCTTGCCTGTGTTATAAGGTGCGAAGTTGAGTAAGACTCAAAAGCCCGACCACGGCAGAAGATAGAGAGAGAATGAAAGTCATTCCCTATGCCTCAGCCATAGGTTCTATATTGTATGCCATGCTGTGTACCACACCTGATGTGTGCCTTGCCACGTGTCTGGCAAAGGGGGTACAAGAGTGATCCAAGAGTGGATCACTGGACAGTGATCAAAATTATCCTTAGTAACTAGAGGACTAAGGAAATGTTTCTCGATTATGGAGGTGATAAAGAGTTCGTCGTAAAGGGTTACGTCGATGCAAGCTTTGACACCGATCTGGATAACTCTGAGTAGCAAACCGGATACGTATAATAGAGCAGTCATTTGGAATAGCTCCAAGTAAAGCGTGATAGCAACATCTAAAGTATGACATAAGGATTTGCAAAATACACATGGATCTGAATGTTGCAGGCCCGTTGACTAAAAATCTCTCTCACAAGCAAAACATGATCACCTTAGAACTCTTTGAGTGTTAATCACATGGTGATGTGAACTAGATTATTGACTCTAGTGAACTCTTTGGGTGTTGATCACATGACGATGTGAACTAGATTATTGACTCTAGTGAATTCTTTTGGGTGTTGATCACATGGCGATGTGAACTAGATTATTGACTCTAGTGCAAGTGGGAGACTGATGGAAATATGCCCTAGAGGCAATAATAAAGTTGTTATTATTTTATATTTCCGTGTTCATGATAAAGGTTTATTATTCATGCTAGAATTGTATTGACCGGAAACTTAAATACATGTGTGAATACATAAACAAATACATGTGTGAATCACGAGGAGTGTCGGAATGGTAGAGAGGTAAAGATTTATATATGGGAAGTCATATTTTGGGTTCCGGAAAAAGGTGCAGTTTTTTCGGTATTGTACCGGGAAGCTTCCAGAAGGTTCCGAAGGATTCCGTAGGGGTCCGAAAGTCCACAAGTGGGTCCAGCACGTCCCAAGGGCTGGCATGGGCTAAGGGGAGGTGCCCTGGCCTTATTGGGCCAGGCGCACAAAGTCCTCAAAAGCCCACGCAGCTAGGGAAGGAAAAAGGGAGAGTCCTAGTAGGAATAGGATTGGACTTTGGAGTCCAAGTCCACGTGCGTACTATTCATGGTTACTGTTCATGTGGTACTATTCCTTCTACTCCAAGCCCCTACAAAAATATAAATAGAGGAGAGGGGGCGCCCCAAGAGGACACAACATTGTCTTAGCCGTGTGCGGCGCCCCCCTCCACAGTTCCGTCCCTCGGTCATATTTTCGTAGTGCTTGGGCGAAGCCCTGCGGAGATAGCATCACCATCACTGTCACCACGCCGTCGTGCTGCCAAAACTCATCCACTACCTCGCCGTCTTGCTGGATCAAGAAGTCAAGGACGTCACCGAGCTGAACGTGTGCTGAACACGGAGGTGCCGTACGTTCGGTGCTAAGTCGGTTGGATCATGAAGTAGTTCGATGACATCAACCGCGTTGTTCTAACGCTTCCGCTTATGGTCTACGAGGGTACGTAGACACACTCCCCCTCTCGTAGCTATGCATCTCCTTGGATAGATCTTGCATGTGCGTAGATTTTTTTTGTTTTCCATGCAACGTTCCCCAACAGTTGCAATGTATTCAGCTTCGGCGGTGGAGAGGGAGACACAATTTTGCTTCTTAGAGGACCAACTTACCAAGGAGCGTCCACGAAATTGACATGCACCAGAGGTAGACTTCCGTCCAACTTTGTCTCCGGCCCAATCCGCCTTCGTGTACCCAATGAGATCAAACTTGGCATCCTTGGGGTACCATAAACTCAACTTTGGGGGTGTGAACAAGGTATCTAAGAATATGCTTAACTACCTTATGATGACTTTCCTTAGGGGAAGCTTGAAATCATGCACATATGCCTACATTTAACATGATGTCTGGTCTAGATGCACAAAGATAAAGCAACGAACCAATCATAGAGCGGTAAAGAGATGGGTCAAATGGGATACCATTTGTGTCTTCATTCAGAGCAAGTTTGGTTGGCATCGGTGTCTTGCATGGACTAGCGTCAGTCATTCCGTACTTCTTAAGAAGGTCCTTGAGATATTTGGTTTGGGACAAGAAAATTCCTTCCTGAGATTGTTGAATTTGAAATCCGAGAAAGAACTTCAAGTTTGCATTAAGTGACATCTCAAAATTCTTGGTCATGGAGGCTGCAAACTTCTTGCACAAATGGATATTAGGTGAACCAAATATGATGTCATCTACATAGATTTGGCATAGTATCAAATCACCCTTTTCCCTCTTAGTAAAAAGAGTGGGATCAATCAACCCTCTCACAAAACAATCATCGATTAAAAACTTCTTCAAGTGATCATACCAAGCACGAGGTGCTTGTTTGAGGCCATACAAAGCCTTATGAAGTTTATAAACATAGTCTTTGTGATCGGGATCAATGAATCTGGGTGGTTGTGATACATACATGTAACATCCCTAGATCTTCACCCTGTTGTTAAGCTCAATAAGTTGCCATGTCATCATGATCATCTTCATGAAATTGCATTAGGAAATTATAAAACAAAAATAGCAAGTCAAATAATTATTTCATCAAATAGCAAAACAAAAATATTCATAATGCTGCAAATAATCCCAAGGCAATTATAAAACTGGAACCAACCTCACCAAAATTTCCAAAATGCCCCTGGATTTTATTATAGTGGTCCAACAGCATATATCTTATCCTTTCCATTTTCTAAAACTGGCTAATCTTCTCCAATGGCCCTGAAACTTTTTGAGCAGCCTCACAATATTGCCCACTATTTTTGTTCCAAGTTTCAGTTGCAACAAAATTCATTTGGTGCCAATATAAAATGCAACAGGGGCTATTCTTTTCTTTGCAGTAGAACAAAAGGAGAATTCCACTGTGCATATTGGCCCATCTAGCTAATAGTCACGGCCCAGCCCAAATACCGCTTCGTCCACCTGCTCCCGCCCCGCTGTTGCGCTAGCCGTGGCTGTGGGCGTGCCGCCCCGTTCACCGGTCGCCACGGCGCCGGAGTGGGTGGGGGGAGAGGATAAGGCCTCCCCCAGCACCCCTCGCTCTCTCTCCGGACTCTCTGACTCCCCTCTTTTGTGACGCCCCAAGACCGATGCGCCAGATGTCTTCCTTCTATTCGCTGTCGTTGCCATGTCATTTGCTTGCATGTTGCCTTTTGCCATGTCATCATGTGCATTTCATCAGCATGTTTTCAAAACTTGCATCCGTTCGTAGTTGTCAGTCTCCCGTCCTTTTCGTTCTCCGTTCCGAGTCCCGTCACACTCGCCCGCGCCCGCGGCACCTCCAAAATATTGTTTTATAAGTGGCATAAAAATATTCTTGAATGGGTTAAAAGTTGGCAAGCGGTCTCGTTATAGCGTAGGTAGACCGCCTGCCAAATTTCGTCTCAATCGGAGGTCATTTGTTAGCCCAACCGTTAAATATAGCGGCACTATAGCCGGACAAAACGTCGGACGTTTTCGGTGCTCAAAAACCGTTGTCGGGCTGCCTTCTTCTCTCTTCACTCAGCCCTTCCCTCTGTCCGGAACCGTTCGATCTCGGTCGGAGGGCTCCGAACCCCCCCCCCCCTCGCAACTTTGTCCGAAAACCGTGTACGAACCCGTACCGGGCTGTCGTTACCGGTGGGTCCGGATCACCCCCCAAACATCCCTAAAACATCTTCGTTTTCTCACTTGGACCCCATAGCATTTTATCTCGACCGTCTGATTTCGATCGGATGGTCCAAACTCCCCTCCTTTCCATATATATAGTCCACCCCTAGTTTATTTTGGACAACCCTAAAAATTCTCCCCTTGTCCCGTCCATCCGCCGCCGCCACTCTCTACCATCTCCCTCGGGATCCCCTCCCGATCCAAACCACCAACCACAGCCGCCACAGCTCCTCCTCATTTTCCACGCCGACCAATCTATGCGCTTTCCTTCACCAACCAAGCCGCCGCCGCTCCTGCCTGCAGCAGCCACCTCCGGCCTCGAGCAGCTGGCCACCGGAGTCCCATCCCGCGTTGCCTGTGCCTGCCTCCCTCCTCCTCCGACGGCCAGCAGGGCATGTGCTCTAGCACCGAGCACCATAGCCACCCCCTCCTTGTGCCCAAGGCCATGCCTCCTCTGCTCGATCCCGATGGACCATGGTGCAGCTTGTCCCTGCGCTGCCGTTCGCCACGCCGGCGACCTCGCCGGAGCAGTTCCACCAGACCGCCCTGCTTCTTCCATCTCCTTCTGTTCCCTTCCCTTCCTTCTCTTTTTTCCCTGAGATCTCTCCCTCCCTTGTTTCTTCCCGTGCAGGAGCAACCCCGCGCCATGGAGCTCCAAGTCCGCCGGACCGCCTGCGGTTCGATCCGGCAGGGAACGGGACCCCGGCGACCTCCTGCGACCGGATCCGGCCACCCCGACGCCCTGTGCCCTCGGGTCCTCGCCGGACCTCCTTCCTCCGCCCCCGTACTGTGCAGCAGCTCCTGACATTGCCATCTCTCCACCGCACCAGTCGCCCCCCTGCGCCTCAAGTTCCTCCCGCCGGAGCCCCAAGCCCACCTCCTGCCGCGTCCGCAGCCTGCCTCCTCTCCAGCGTCGTGCCCAAGTCCCACATCGCCGTTGCTGTCCCCTGCGCTGTCGCTGCCTTCTGTCGAGCACGAGCTTGATCCCCTGCTTCCCTGCATCGAAGGAACCAGGCGCGTTGACCACTCCTGGGCCGGCGCGCCTTCAGATCCTCCCATGGCCCAGCTTCGCCTCCAGCCAGCCCGATCCGCTCCACCGACTAGGCCTTGGCCCATGGTGAGCCCCCACGGATCCAGCGCCCAGCCAGTTTTGGCCCATCTTTTGTTTTTTCCTCAGAACGATTTTGCTAATATCCGGTGCATGCATAATTACAGGAGTGCCTTTATTTTTGCATTGCTCATATCTAAATAGCCGTGCATCGGATTTAAACATGTCATACATGTAAAATGCTTAGAATTTTGTGTAGATTCATAATATCCAACTTTCAACCATGTTTGAAATGATTAAAATTGCTGTTTGCATTTATTTGTAAAAATAACATGCTAAAATGATTTATTTCATAACTAATTAACCGTAGCTCGGAATTAAATACACTTTATATGTAAATGGGGTGGAAAAATGTGTAGATTATCATGGTGCACTTACTTTTGCTGTTTAACAACACTAAAATATTATTTTAGGTAGAACAGTACCAAATTCGAAAATTACATATGGGGAGTTTTCAGAATTGTTTTGTGTTGTTTCCGGCCTCATTTAAATTTCCTAGATAGGTAGCTTGTTCATGCTTCATCTCTTGCCATGGTAACCAACATTTAATATTGTTGAGTAGCTAAAACATGAGTGAACTAAATATTCAAATGTGGAGTTTCGTCAATATGCAACTCGTTGCATATTGAGAGCTTCACTAAATATGTAGTATTTGATTGCTTGTGCATTTTGCCATGCCATGCCTCATTAAACCGGACATGCATCATACTTGCTTGCGCATTATGCCATGATTATGTTTGTTTACCATGTTGTTTGCTTCTTTCTGGTTACGCTTCTTCTCAATAGTTCTGGTTTCGTTGCGATTGTGAGGATTCGTTCGACTACGGTTGGATCGTCTTCTTCATGGACTCGGTCTTCTTCCGAGCGGGATTTCAGGCAAGATGACCATAACCTTGGATATCTCTACTATCTTTGCTTGCTAGTTGTCTCGATGCTATCGTTATGCCGCGCTTCCTACCATATATATGTCAGCCTCCCATATGCCATGATACAGCCTCTAACCTCCACATCCCAGCAAACCATTGATTGGCTATGTTACCGCTTGCTCAGCCCCTTTATTATAGCGTTGCTAGTTGCAGGTTGTTCCATGTTGGGACATGGATATCATGGGATATCACAATATCTATTATTTAATTAATGCATCTATATACTTGGTATTGGGTGGAAGGCTTGGCCTTTTTCTAGGTGTTTTGTTCCACTCATGCCGCCCTAGTTTCCGTAATGCTGGTGTTATGCTCCATGTTTAGCGTTCCTAACACGTTCAGGGGAATGGGACCTTCTTGACAGTTCGCTTTGAATAACCGCTTCCAGCAAGGCCAAACTTTGATTTTACCATTTGCCAACATAATAATACTGAATTAATTAATTAATTTTGCATAGAGGGTCGCGTCCTCGTGGATTCTTAATTCAACATAATACAGGTGGGCCAGTGCCGATGGTGTTGGTCCAAAACGGGAAGACTGCGGGGCCACCGCGGGGCAACTCGAGGTTTGGTTTAACTCGTAGGCTGACCTATCCGGTTGTGGCCTGAGACAAGATACGCGCGGCTACTATCAGGGTGTCGGCACGCCGGGAGGTCTTGCTGGAATTGTGTTACCATTGTCGAAATGTCTTGTGCACCGGGATTCCGATGATACTTCGGGCTGACTCGAGGTTGATCGGGTTTTCTTGAGGTTGAGGTATTCTCAACGCAGCTTGTGTAGGCTTATGATGGGCCAGGTTGGAACACCCCTACAGGGTTAAATCTTACGTGAATCCGTGCCCGCGGTTATGTGGTACGTGGAAATTTATAACCTCCGATTGTAGAGAACTTGAAACTAAATCCTAAATAAAATACACCAACAGTGTGTGTAACCGTGACCATCTCTTTTCGAGGAAGTTCAAGAAGAGAACACGGTGGGGTTATGTTTGACTCGTAAGTAGGTGTTCAAGATCATTTAGTGATCATTTGTAGTTCGCGACCGTTATGCGTAGTTGCTCTTCTTATTCTTGTACTCGTAAGTTAGCCACCATATAATGCTAGTGCTTGCTGCAACCTTCACCACTTTACCCCTTCCACACCCATTAAGCTTTGCTAGTCTTGATACCCATGGTTATGGGATTGTTGAGTCCTCGTGGCTCACAGATTACTACAACACCAGATGCAGGTACAGGTAATGCGATGACTTGACGTGAGAGCGATGTTCGTTTGCTTTGGAGTTCTTCTTCCACTACTTCTTCTTCGTCGATCTCGGGATAGGTTCCAGGTCGGTAGCCTGGGCTAGCAGGGTGGATGTAGTCCGTCTTTTCGTTTGATTTCATCCGTAGTCGGATGCTGCTTCTTATGTATGATGTTTGATATATATTGTTGTATTCATATGAGATGTTTGTCAGTATTTATATATATATCTCCATCCATTATGTATGTGGTACGATGTAATGATATCCACCTTGCGAGCATCTCAATATGCGCTTCTACTCTTGGTGGGGCCTTCGAGCCCCTCGAGAATAGGATCGCATATTAGGCGTGACATCTTTCCCCTCCTCCCTCTCCATCTCTCGTTCGCCACACCCCCGAGCGCAGACGCCGCCGCACTGCCGTTGATGGCGCGGCCAGAGAGCACCCCGCGCCGCCTAGCCTTGTCCAGGAGGACCGCGGCGCTCGTCCACTTCGACCATGACCACCGGACTAAGCCAGGACCATCTGCATCGCCGGCAACGCCTTCTTCGTCAATCTCCTGCCGCTGCACGTCGCCACCTCGAACCGCCTCCAACGGCTGCTACTAAGCCCCGAGGGACCTCCGTGCGTCCACGCGGTGAGCACCGCCGCTCCTGCCTTCTGCCTGAGCTTCGGCTCCTCCCCTAGCTAGTTAGCCGCAGGTGCTAGCTCTGCCGCTCGTCATTGCCGTCCAGCTACTCGCAACCGAGCTCGTCCGCGTGAACGAACGGTGCCAGCGTGCTCCTGGTGCGCTCCTGGTTCGCCCTAGCTAACTTGCGCATTCGGGAACGGCCCGTAACCGTTTCCCCTCTTTGAACCGAAGCTCACCGCCGCTGCGGCTCGACGCCGGCAGCCCTACCGGCCATCCCCGATCATTCCGACGCCGTAGAACAATGCGCGGCGAAGAGGCTGATCGATAGCACCTAGCCGCGTCGTGAATGGCGCCCTGTGGAGCAGATCCGACGCTCACTGGCGTTCGACCGTTGTTGTGGAGCTCGCCGGAGCGTTTCCGGTGCCGGCGTCTGACGAGGTACCGTGTGGGGCCCACGTGGAGTCACTGCCATTGGGCCCAGCCCAAGGTTGACCGCGTTGACTACGGCCAACGCCGCTGACGTGGCTGCTTAAGCCACTGACAGGTGGGTCCTAGTAGACCAATTACTATTAGAGGTTAGTTAGTTGATCTGTTCATTAGCACAGACGCTAACAGGCCAGGCCCACACATAGATTAGTTGTTAAGTTAAAAGTTAAACCACTGTTAGTCTCACTGTGACTGACAGGTGGGCCCCACCTGCCAGTTTGACCAGTCAACTGGTCTGTTGACCGCTGACGCAGTGCTGACGCCAGGATGACATCATAATTCATTTTTTGACAAATTTAGCAATTAAAACAATTTCAGAATATTGCTAAAACTTTGAAAATTCATAGAAAAACAACCGTAGCTCGGATGAAAATGATTTATATATGAAAAACGATAAAAAAGACGAGACGAATGCGAATACGCTAATCACATGCCTATCAGGTGCCCCTAGTTACCTGAACATGGAACCGTCCCCTCTGGTTCATCTGTCTGACAGATGCCTAAACACCGAGAAAATATTGCAGATATTTTCCCGCTCCGTCCGTAACACTTAACGTTGCACTAGGTCACCCCTGCACTGTGTATTACCGTGCCTTGCTATGTGATTGCTGTTGTTGCTATGTATTTATATTGTTTCTTCTCCCCCTTTATTCCCGGTAGACCCCGAGACCGCTGACGTTGCCCTGGTGATCGACTACTACACCGTCGGAGTTTCCTTTTTCATCTGCCGAGCAACAAAGCAAGCAACCCCCCTTGAACATGCCTATATCGCCTACTCTCTTCTCTCTTATGCTTGCATTAGAATTTGCTGCTGCTCTGCTTATCCTATTCTAATGCATAGCCTATTTTTGTAACTGTTGTTGATACCTGCCTTTATGCCAAACTGCTTAGTATAGGCTGGGTAGAAAGCTTCTGTGACCCCTACATTGTTGTAGTTGCCTCGCTTAGTACCAGTGCCCCGATCAAGGTGATCGATAGTTTGGATTCTGCAAATCACCTTACACCCCCTAACTTGCTCGACTCCGCAGAGTTAATATCGAGTGACGAGGGTGATACCTTCGAACTCACTTCCGATGTTGTCTCTGTAGATTAGCTAGTCAGTCGTGGGTTACCGAGGGTGATTCCTCTTTCCCACCTCCGACAAAGCTTCTGTCATGCACCCGCTAGTGTGAATGCCGCAGAGGGTGATTCCTTCGGTCTCACATAATGGGATTGTCGGGTAGGACTCCAACGAGGGTGATTCCTCAGATTCCTTCTCGACACGGTAACCACACGGATGCCTTTTATATTACTGCTGATACTAATCAAACTGGATAAAGTCGGGTCGGCCCTGAGGAGTACCCGCGCGTGCCTATGTGGCGAGAGATGTGGAGTCGGGTTGACCAGGAGGGTGCCCGCGAGATAACTACGAGGCGTGGCCGGGCATTCCTAGCCCTTACCGCAAGTCGTCGAGATGGGGCGACGGGGTCACATCGATTGTGAGCTCTGCTCGTTACCGCGCGCTCCCAATTCACTTAATGATTTGGATATTTGATCTGAGTGGGCCTCTGGCCCAATAGCACTAACCATCACGCGGGAATAAATATGGGTACTCTGCGCCATACGCTTTAGCCAAAGCTTTCTAGACATCAGCGACTGAGCGGCGCGTGCCGTGTTGGACTGGGAATGCCCGTCCTTGTTTAAGGGGGCTAGGTCTGCTCGCGGCCGTGTTCGCAACGCGCAGGAGTTTCCGGGGCGAAGGCCCAAGACCCCTGGACGCATAGGTTAGTCCGGCGTGCTGACCTCTCTGTTAAGTTTTTGGTCGGGCTGCGGCGTGTTGTTTAGCCGAGGCCGGGCAGGACCCAGAAAGTGTGTCCGGCCGGAGTTAAGCGAGCGTGGTGGGTAAGTTAGTGCACCCCTACAGGGAAGAAGACATCTATGCATAGCCGGATCCTCGGTAACGGACGCTCGGAGTTGTATCCAGGTCGATACAACTAGAACTGGTTACTTGTGATGAGATATGAGAATAGGGCTTTGGGATCGCTTTCTCGCAGGGAGTCGAGGAAGGATCTCCGGCCGAGGTTGATAACACTACTATTACTTTAATTTATGTTGTACTAATCTACACTCTTCTAATGCTGCAAGACCCCTGAAGATGCTAGTCTCGGTAGGACTAGGCCTTCTCTCTATTCTGGCATTCTGCAGTCAAGTCCACATATACAGCCTCCCTTTGAAAATATTGCATGCTTAGAATAGATCTGATGTAAGTCTTGCTGAGTACTTTGGATGAGTACTCACAGTTGCTTTGCTTCCCTTTTTCCCTACCGGCTTGATACCTTCAGACGACGGAGCCCCGGAGCCAGCCGCCCCTGTTGACGACGATGGTTACTACTACTACCCCGCTGGGGAGTACTACTACTACGAGGAGCCGTCCGACGACCAGGAGTAGGTTCGGAGGTCCCAGGCAGGAGGCCTACGCCTTTCGATCGTAGCTTTGTTTTTTTCCCCGCCTTGATAAAGGCCTATCTGTTTCTGTTTTATATCTGTACTCAGATATCTAACGCTTCCGCTGATGCTTGTACGACATCAGGCTTATTTATTTGTGCCCTCGAGGCCCTGGCTTGTAATATAAAGCTTGTATGACTTTATTTATGTTTTAGAGTTGTGTTGTGATTCCTTCAAGTGAGTCCTTAGGCTTGATCGTGTGCATTTGCGTGTATGGTTAGTGCACAATTAAGTCGGGGGCGTCACAAGTTGGTATCAGAGCCGACTACCTGTAGGAACCCCCTTTCCAACTCCTTGGCCAAAGTTGAGTCTAGTCATCAAAAACTGTTTTACTAACTTGGCTATGTGGCTTACGGGCCCATGTCGCCAATTGGGTGGTATTAGGATCTTTTATTCCTCTTTCTTACTCTGGGACTCTGATCACCCTTCTATTTGGGTTAAAGACTTTGCTAACTCTAACTCTAGGTTCTCGTAACCACTTCATCCCGGAGAGCCCTCTCACTACAGATGATGGCTTGGATCACCAGAAGAATTCGAAGATACTCCTCGAAGTTAACCGAGACCCTGTGCCACTGCTTTGTAGATCCTGACCACCGATAAACTCCGATGGATAACTACTTACACTTGTCGTTCATATATTCATTCCAGTTACTCTCTTGTTCCATCCGACATATTGAAATATTCGCCTATATTTCAAGAATTCCTTGAACCTACTGCCTTGCAGTTCCTTTCCGTATGAAAACACCTACGAATAAATCCTCATACTTACCGGGGATCCGTTCATCCCTAGTTGTCCATGAGATTCCCAAAATACTTTTCAATACCATCTGATTTCCCGAGAACCCTCTGCAATCTATTGCTTCAAGAAGTCTTGCCCGTCTGCGTTATGGTTAATTCCATACATCTAGCAATCTTCGCTGATGTCCCTTGCCTATGCCATTTGAGTTCCTTGATTCAATCTGCTGCGACTGCTCGCAATCATCAGTCGATTCCCAGAATTCATCCTACCGGCTCAGACATCATTTTGGACATGAGTTGGTTCTCGGCCAATCAAGTTGCAATTGATTGTTCATCTAGCTCTATCCAATTTACTCATCTTTTGATCAGAGCCTCTGCTTCTGGTCCTTCGTCTTGGAATTATAATTCCTCTGTACCCAAGAGTCGAATTATTCCGATGCCTCTATAACCCGATGACTTTGCATTCCTTCTTCTTCTGGTTGAGTACCGATACTCACATCAGATTCTTACCGACCATCTGATCTTTTGTTGGATTTTATCCGACAGCGTCTCCCATTTTTCAATAACCTTGTGAGTCTTTCCTCGGATACATAATACCTTTGGTAAATTGTATCCCCCACTCTTGTCCACCATGCTTTGCTTCCGAGCTCGAGTTTATTACTCCTGCAGTATGTGGTATATGTTCCTAAGATGCCTCGATGGGTTGGACATATGCCTTCCCTAATCTGTGTGAACTGAAAGTTATACGGGTTATATCTACTCGCCCTCCGTCGAATAAATTTTCAACTATACGACTTCTTCAAAGATGAGAAGTGAATGAAAGGTTGTGCATTGGATAAGTGGGAGTCGACCTTGAACCTCTATGTTCATGCCCATGGACCCGATGTAGAACTTATCATGGAAGCTGCTCGTAAAAATACTTATTTCCTTGGTACAAATTCATCTTATACTTGTGAATTGATACTTTGCAATCGTGGTTCCGACCATATTTTCCCCTTGACTCCATTTCCCGGACAAGTTAAAATACTTGTCTTCTGCAGATCATTTCGTCTGCCCAACCTCTATATTAATCTACCTTCGAGTATTACTCCCTGGTATCTCGAGAATATCAAAGGAACTACCTAACTTCTTTTGATGTTTTTCATCAACTATTATTGATCTCCAATTCTAAATTTCCCACGGGTTCTGAGTTGTTTGTCACTCGAGACACCGGTAAGTGAATCGATTCCGCACTCTGATTCAATAACTCTAAGTAATTAACATTGCTTACGAGTTTAATAATCCTTCAAGTCATTCCTAGCCTAATCGGCTATATCCTTATCATGCTAAATTTTAACTGTGCTACCTGGTCCTTCTTCCTGGAGCATGATTTTCGACGATGAGCTAAGCTTACGCTAATCTTCCTCATCTTATAATTTCATCTTGGACAACAAGCTTGATTTCAAGCTTGTGTCATATCTGTGGTTCCAATAAACTTTCGCTTCGGCATTCCTTTTGCATGATGCCGTCGCTGTTCGATGGCCTCTCCATAGTACCTCGACAAAATTTGTCATGATCACCATCAATATATTGACTTCTTCCTAATTATCAATCAAATTCTTGGTGAGAAGTACTGCCCTTGCCCCTCGATGATTTGTGATATCATCGACAACACTCTTGTCTTCTTTCCAACACATGTTTGATCATATCTTGGTTATACTTCGAGTTCCTTGTTATTCTTGAAATCGTTCCTTGTGTAATTCTTATGATCGTCAGATTCAACCTTGCTTGAAACACCGTATTAATGCCGGCTTGAAGCAGGACTATCGTATACCAAATATCCACAAGAACATTGGAAGCATTTTGCCGAATGTTCTTGATCTATTATCCAAACACCGTTGTATGGGTAATATCATGATTTTTCCCTCGTCCCTTTATCTAAATACTTTTGAACTTGCTGTCCTATCATGTATATCATGCTCCGCTTTTCCTTGGGAAGGATATACTCCTGATTTTTGTGTGTAAACACATTTCCTTTTCCGTTGGTTTGATTAAACCGATAATTTCATTTTTCTTTCCATTGGTTTGTTTAACCTTTCAGGAGATCTATATGACCTAAGCAGTATTAATTCTCTGCTTATGAAAACATCTTGGTCAACAACTCTGGCAGTGTGACCCTGTTACTATTGTTGATGACATTCCAGTAACCACCGATGGACGAGAACTCTGCCTATTGGTCCGCCTCGTTCAACGAGCAGGAAAATGGTTCTCTTCGTCCCTCGCCCTTGGTACCGATGTTGTCGACAGACCATCCTCTGACATACCTTGTTGTCGTGACCGGTAAAATGTCACCGTTCTCTCTACTTTCAATCGACCCTCATCACAGTTCCATAGGATCAAAATCCTCACCCTCATGTACGTCTTTGATTCTGAAGTATCCTTTGCTCTTGGCTTTGTGCGTTATCGTGAGCCACCCTCCGAGAGTTGATCTATTCCCGATGCTTTGAACCCCTTTCACACTCTGTTCAGGTATCGATCGGATGTCCATTCGCTTGAAATTTCTTATTGTACTTTCATACTTTGCTCTCGATGTTTTTCTTAAGTTTCAACTCGAGAGATACTTTTACCACATTCCCTGAATGGTTCACCAGATAATCGATCCTCCAAGGGTTAGTTCCCCTGAAGCTATCCTTTACTTCCCCACTTAAATCTCGGGATGAGATTTCTTGTAGTGGAGGAGATTTGTAACATCCCCAGATCTTCACCCTGTTGTTAAGCTCAATAAGTTGCCATGTCATCATGATCATCTTCATGAAATTGCATTAGGAAATAATTCAACTCCAATTCAAAATTCAAAATGCAAGTCAAATAATTATTTCATCAAATAGCAAAACAAAAATGTTCATAATGCTGCAAATAATCCCAAGGCAATTATAAAATTGGAACCAACCACACCAAATTTCCAAAATACCCCTGGATTTTATTATAGTGGTCCAGCAGCATATATCTTATCCTTTCCATTTTCTAAAACTGGCTAATCTTCTCCAATGGCCCTGAAACTTTTTGAGCAGCCTCACAATATTGCCCACTATTTTTGTTCCAAGTTTCAGTTGCAACAAAATTCATTTGGTGCCAATATAAAATTCAACAGGGGCTATTCTTTTCTTTGCAGTAGAACAAAAGGAGAATTCCACTATGCATATTGGCCCATCTAGCTAACAGTCACGGCCCAGCCCAAATACCGCTTCGTCCACCTGCTCCCGCCCCGCTGTCGCGCTCGCCGTGGCTGTGGGCATGCCACCCCGTTCACTGGCCACCACGGCACCAGAGTGGGTGGGGGGAGAGGATAAGGCCTCTCCCAGCACCCCTCGCTCTCTCTCTGGACTCTCTGGCTCCCCTCTTTCCCCTCCTCCCTCTCCCTCTCTCGTTCGCCACACCCTCGAGCGCAGGCGCCGCTGCACTGCCGTTGATGGCGCGGCCAGAGAGCACCCCGCGCCACCTAGCCGTGTCCAGGAGGACCGCGGCGCTCGTCCACTTCGACCACGACCACCGGACTAAGCCGGGACCATCTGCATCGCCGGCAACGCCTTCTTTATCAACCTCCTGCCACTGCACGTCGCCGCCTCGAACCACCTCCAACGGCTGCTACTAAGCCCCGAGGGACCTCCGTGCATACACGCGGTGAGCACCGCCGCTCCTGCCTTCTCCCTGAGCTTCGGCTCCTCCCCTAGCTAGTTAGCCGCAGGCGCCGGCTCTGCCGCCCGCCATTGCCGTCCAGCTACTCGCAACCGAGCTCGTCCGTGTGAACGGACGGTGCCATCGTGCTCCTGGTGCGCTCCTGGTTCGCCCTAGCTAACTTGCACGTTCGGGAATGGCCCGTAGCCATTTCCCCTCTTTGAACCGAAGCTCACCGCCGGTGCGGCTCGACGCCGGCAGCCCTACCGGCCATCCCCGATCATTCCGACGCCGTAGAACGATGCGCGGTGAAGAGGCCGATCGATAGCACCTAGCCGCGTTGCGAATGGCGCCCTGTGGAGCAGATCTGACGCTCGTCATTATTCGGTCATTGTTCTGGAGCTCGCCGGAGCGTTTTTGGTGCCGACGTCTAACGAGGCACCGCGTGAGGCCCGCGTGGAGTCACTGCCAGTGGGCCCAGCCCACTGTTGACCGCGTTAACTACGGTCAACGCTGCTGATGTGGCTGCTTGAGCCACTGACAGGTGGGTCCAGGTAGACCAATTACTATTAGAGGTTAGTTAGTTGATCTGTTCATTAGCACAGACGCTGACAGGCCGGGCCCACACATAGATTAGCTGTTAAGTTAAAAGTTAAACCACTGTTAGTCTCACTGTGACTGACAGGTGGGCCCCACCTGCCAGTTTGACCAGTCAACTAGTCTGTTGACCGCTGACGCAGTGCTGACGCCAGGATGACATCATAATTCATTTTCTGACGAATTTAGCAATTAAAAGAATTTCAGAATATTACTAAAACTTTGAAAATTCATAGAAAAACAACCGTAGCTCGGATGAAAATGATTTATATATGAAAAACGATCAGAATAACGAGACGAATCCGAATACGCTAACCACATCCCTATCAGGTGCCCCTAGCTACCTGAACATGGAACCGTCCCCTCCGGTTCATCTGTCTGACAGATGCCTAAACACCGGGAAAATATTCCAGATATTTTCCTGCTCCGTCCGTAACACTTAACGTTGCACTAGGTCACCCCTGCACTGCGTATTATCGTGCCTTGCTATGTGATTGCTGTTGTTGCTATGTATTTATATTGTTTCTTCTCCCCCTTTATTCCCGGTAGACCCCGAGGCCGCTGACGTTGCCCTGGTGATCGACTACTACACCGTCGGAGTTTCCTTTTTCATCTGCCGAGCAACCAGGCAAGCAACCCCCCTTGAACATGCCTATATCGCCTACTCTCTTCTCTCTTATGCTTGCATTAGAATTTGCTGCTGCTGCTGCTTATCCTATTCTGATGCATAGCCTATTTTTGTAACTGTTGTTGATACCTGCCTTTATGCCAAACTGCTTAGTATAGGCTGGGTAGAAAGCTTCTGTAACCCCCTACATTGTTGTAGTTGCCTCGCTTAGCACCGGTGCCCCGATCAAGGTGATCGATAGTTTGGAATCTACACATCAACTCACACCCCCTAACTTGCTCGACTCCGTAGTGTTAATATCAAGTGACGAGGGTGATACCTCCGAACTCACTTCTGATGTTGTCTCTATAGATTAGCTAGTCAGTCGTGGGTTACCGAGGGTGATTCCTCTTTCCCACCTCTGACAAAGCTTCTGTCGTGCACCCACTAGTGTGAATGCCGACGAGGGTGATTCCTTCGGTCTCACATAACGGGATTGTCGGGTAGGACTCCAACGCGGGTGATTCCTCGGATTCCTTCTCGATGCGGTAACCACATGGATGCCTTTTATATTACTGCTGATACTAATCAAACTGGATAAAGTCGGGTCGGCCCTGAGGGGTACCCGTGCGTGCCTATGTGGCGAGAGATGTGGAGTCAGATTGACCAGGAGGGTGCCCGCGAGATAACTACAAGGCGTGGCCGGGCATTCCTAGCCCTTACCGCAAGTCCTCGAGACAGGGCGATGGGGTCACATCGATCATGAGCTCTGCTCGTTACCGCGCGCTCCCAATTCACTTAATGATTTGGATATTTGATCCGAGTGGGCCTCTGGCCCGATAGCACTAACCATCACGCGGCAATAAATATGGGTACTCTGCGTCGTACGCCTCAGCCAAAGCTTTCTAGACGTCAGCGACTGAGCGGGCGCGCCGTGTTGGACTGGGAATGCCCGTCCTTGTTTAAGGGAGCTAGGTTTGCTCGCGGCCGTGTTCGCAATGTGCAGGAGTTTCCGGGGCGAAGGCCCAAGACCCCTGGACGCATAGGTTAGTCCGGCGTGCTGACCTCTCTGTTAAGTTTTTGGTCGGGTTGCGGCGTGTTGTTTAGCCGAGGCCAGGCATGACCCAGAAAGTGTGTCCGGCCGGAGTTAAGCGAGCGTGGTGGGTAAGTTGGTGCACCCCTGCAGGGAAGAAAACATCTATGCATAGCCAGATCCTCGGTAACGGACGCTCGAAGTTGTATCCAGGTTGATACAACTAGAACTGGTTACTTCTGATGAGATATGAGAATAGGGCTCTGGGATCACTTTCTCGCAGGGAGTTGAGGAAGGATCTCCGGCCGAGGTTGATAACACTACTATTACTTTACTTTATGCTGTACTAATCTACACTCTTCTAATGCTGCAAGACCCCTGAAGATGCTAGTCTTCGGTAGGACTAGGCCTTCTCTCTATTGTGGCATTCTACAGTCAAGTCCACATATACAGCCTCCCTTTGAAAATATTGCTTGCTTAGAATAGATCTGATGTAAGTCTTGCTGAGTACTTTGGATGAGTACTCACGGTTGCGTTGCTTCCCTTTTTCCCTACCCGCTTGATACCTTCAGACGACAGAGCCCCGGAGCCAGCCGCCCCTGTTGATGACGGTGGTTACTACTACTACCCTGCTGGGGAGTACTACTACTACGAGGAGCCGTCCGACGACCAGGAGTAGGTTCAGAGGTCCCAGGCAGGAGGCCTGCGCCTTTCGATCATAGCTTTGTTTTTTTTGCCCCGCCTTGATAAAGGCCTGTCTGTTTCTATTTTATATCTGTACTCAAATATCTAATGCTTTCGCTGATGCTTGTACGACATCAGGCTTATGTATTCGAGCCCTCGAGGCCCTGGCTTGTAATATAAAGCTTGTATGACTTTATTTATATTTTAGAGTTGTGTTGTGATTCCTTCAAGTGAGTCCTTAGGCTTGATCGTGTGCATTTGTGTGTATGGTTAGTGCACGGTTAAGCCGGGGGCATCACAATACACTTCTTCTTGTAAAGGACCATTAAGAAAAGAACTTTTCACATCCATTTGATGTAATGTAAAACCATTGAAAGCAGCATATGCAAGTAAGATGCGAATTGATTCAAGACGGGCAACATGAGCAAAGGTCTTATCAATGTCCAAACCTTCAACTTGAGAGTACCCTTGTGCCACTAACCTTGCCTTGTTTCGAATGAAGGTGCCGTGCTCATCTTGCTTATTCTTGAAAATCCACTTTGTCCCAATGACATTGTGTTCTTTCTTTGGCCTCTTAACCAAGGTCCATACTTGGTTCCGTTCGAAGTTGTTCAATTCTTCTTGCATGGCCACAAGCCACTCGGCATCCAACAATGCATCTTGTACCTTGAGTGGCTCAACACTAGACACAAACAAAAAGTGAGCACAAAAGTTTGTCAATTGTTTACGAGTGACTTTACCTTTCGATAAGACGGTAAGAATTTGATCAACATCGACACAACCGGCCACATGAGGCATGATGGAGGTTAGGGTTTCTTGAGGTTCCACTTCATTTCCATCATCCACATCTTCAACATATGGATCATTAATGTGTGGTGGAAGATCTTCTTCTTCGTGTTGCATTTGTTGGGGTTCATTGTAACACCCTGGTTTCCGCTCCTGTTTTTTTCTTCGCGGTATCTGACTCCCTTTTTTTTCTCGATGTTATCGGATTTCTCTAGCTCCTGGGTATACGAAGATGGTCATTTAGCCTTTCCTCACCTATACAACCAGAGATTCTGTAACACCCCAAAATTTAACCATGATTTATTAATTAAAAATTTTGCCAGGAAATTAATTTTTTTTATTTTCTGGATTTATTTTTTGATTTCAGAACCACTCTTTTCTTCTGAATTGTGGAGTTTTCTCTCCAAGTGGAAACTTTTCAAAAATATTGTTGGACTTGTATACCTTCTCAAGATCATTTCTTTTATCAGTGGATTTTTTCTATAAATATTTTCCTAAAGCTTTATTGCTTTTAAATTGGTTTCTCATAAGTTTTAGAGTCCCTTTTGCACTGCAACCCTTTGATAAATTCTTTTAAAAATTCCACCAAAATTTGGGGATAACATGTGATGTTCCTAAATCACTTTTATGCAAAAACCTCTTTTAGTCATTTGAGGATTTTGAGCCCTGCCTCAAGTTTTCAAATCTGGCCCAGTTTGTTGTTTGCACTACAACCTATTTATATATTTCTTTATAACTTCCATAAAAATTTGGAGATGTTAGTAGAAGAATATAATTCATTTTTATGCAAGAATCCATTGGTGTTCTTTGGAAAAATTGAGCAAACCATCCTCTTTTGCTCTCTGGTCCAGTTTGGCATTTTCTACTGCAACCCCATTTTATCTTGCCCTATTGCCCATGAGATATCTCCTGCTATTAGTATACCCTACCAAACTCTTAAGTCCAGGAGATTGGACCCATTGGAATATTTTTGGTCCATGCAATAATGGCCTTTCTTTTCTGTCCAGTTTTGGTTTTCTCAAAAACCTGCACTAGGAAGTTTTTGCTTTTGACAAACTAACCTTGCCACCCTCTTTATAACCTAAAGAGACCCCAACCTAGAGATTTTGGCTACCAGAAGAGATGCCTAGATGCCCATGGCATTCTGTCGAGCACTTGGTGTTCATGAACAGTTTTGGCATAGTTTTGAGTTTGCATTATGAACCTGCTTGCTTTGCCTAACCATCATGCCCACTAATCTCCTAGCTACCTCTAACCTAGTCCTGTTAATTACCAGCCTCATCCAAGCCCTTTAACTAGCCTTGTCATATCGTCGAGCACATGGCGTGCGTGCTCTGGGCGCGCCCAGAGCGCACGTTTTGCATGCGCGCGCAACCGAGCCGCCGCGTCTTGCCCCTGGCCTTCGCTCGCCCGCAGGGCCGCGCCCCGTTCTCATCCGCTCGCCAGAACCCTCCAAGCCACCCCTGGCGCCCTACAGTGCTGCCGTCAGAGCTCGCTTGGCGGCACGCCGGCGACCGCAGCGAGCTTCTGCCATAGCAGCACCGCCCAAGCCACAGCCGCGCGCCAGCTCGCTCCTGAACAGCCCGAGCTCATCCATTCGCTCCCCCAGCCGCCTCCTGCATCGCCACGTCGCCTGCGGCCACAGTAGCGGCTCACCGTCGAGCTTATCTCCGGCCGCCGCGGAACCGACCTAGTTGCGCTATAAATAGGGACCCCGAGCTCGTCCAGACCCTCAGGCGACCTCATGCCATCTCCCTAGAGCTCCCGTAGCCAGCAATTGACGGAGGGAGGCCGTCTTCCCCGTCTCCGGTCAGTTCGGCCGCCGCCACGCTCCGGTTCCGTTCGTCGCGAGCAGGGCTTCCCCAGTCCATCCAGTGCCACCATCCGACTCCCCTTGACCTTGCGAAGCCACCCCACCTCTCAAACCTGATCGGGAGCCACCGTAGCTCGAGACCCCGATCCACTAGAAGACGCCGTCCGCCGCAAAGCTCGCCGCCGGCGACCCCCTTCATCCCCGCTAGCCTATCGACCACCGGGAGGACCGCCCTGGACTGGCAGATCCATCCCCGCCCTAGGAATCCCGCGGGGAGCCGCCGTTCATCGGCGGCAATCGCCGGAGCTCCGTCTCCGCTCGACCAGAGGAGGAGGGAGACGCGGGCGACTGGTCAAACCTGACCAGTGGGCCCGATGGACCCACTGTCAGTGACCCAGCCCCGCCAAAACGTGTTTTAAGTGGAAGCGTATTCCACCAAATACGCCTTCGCTAGGGGAAAACGTAAGTGCTGCCGAACCATTTTCTTTTTCTGTTTTATTTAAAAAAAACAGATTTTGACTGAATCTTTGACTGGCTATAACTTTTTAAACACAACTCCGTTTGACTTGATTCTTTTTCTGTTGTTTCTAAAATTTTGTCTAGTTTATTTTCATATTTATTTGAAAATTTTCCAAACAACTTTTTTGTACTGTTTTTGAATTATGTGTTAATTAGAATATTTTCAAAATAGGAGATGGAGAGAGAAGAAAACTTTCAAAAGTTTTGGAATGCACCCTGCCTCTCCACAACCTGAAGGCAAGCATTCTGAACCCTGGCATAATATTTGTTGTGTGTTGTTTGATACGATTACAACACCACCTTGACACAGAGTTTTCGTTATTTTATGTGATGATGTGATCATTCTCATGAGTGCATGATGAAGATTCCTTGCTGGTGGAAATTAATATACTTGTGATAGTAATCACCCTCGTATGTCTTTCATGCCTACCGGAAGGAATCCGGGAAAGTATCTGTCTTGGGTAGACACGAGCTTGTCACTAATATTTCCCGAGACGGGTATATCCGGTAAAGCATGTTGAGGTATGATGAGTGGTGATTCTGTCTGTTGGTGTGAAATATATTTGCTATGCTAATCATGCAGGTGATGCTTTAACCTCCTGAGTCGACCATAGATCGAGTCTTGTTCCAGTAACCCCCATACTTGTTTCGTACTACCACTTGTTCCTGCCTCAGGTAGGGTACAGTCCAGTAAGTTGTCAACCCCTTTCTTGGCACACACCGTACAGAGAGGCCATGGTGGAAGATACCGGAGGCATTTGGTAGACATGCCACCTGGTCCGGGGCATGGGTGTTTCCGGTTGGGACCGAGGGGGTAGCTCCCCTAGTTTGCGCGCATTATAAATTTTGTGATCCCATGCTAATCGAGGTTGTAGCCTCCCCACTTAGAG
>JAAAWM010011534.1:0-85151 GCA_036873465.1 Thinopyrum obtusiflorum
TAGTGGTCCTGGGCTGGTGCGTAGGTTGGAAATTTTTTGTTTTCTGCTGCGTTTCCCTACATGCAATTCTAAGAGTGTAGCAGCGGAATGTAAAACATTGCACATGTAAGTAAAGGAGGGGTTTGGAGATTTCATACGCAATGAAGACACGATGATTTTTGGCGTGGTTCCGATAGGTGGTGCTATCGTACGTCCACGTGGATGGAGATTTCAACCCACGAAGGGTAACGGTTGCGCGAGTCCACGGAGGGCTCCATCCACGAAGGGTCCACGAAGAAGCAATCTTGCCTATTCCACCATGGCTTCCGTCCACGAAGGACTAGCCTCACTCGGGGTAGATCTTCACGAAGTAGGCGATCTCCTTACCCTTACAAACTCCTTGGTTCAACTCCACATGATCTTGGAAGCTCCCAAGTGACACATAACCAATCTAGGAGACACCACTCTCCAAAAGGTAATAAATGGTGTGTTAATGATGAACTCTTTGCTCTTGTGCTTCAAATGATTGTCTCCTCAACACTCAATCTCTCTCTCACAGATTTTGCTTGGGTAGGAAAAGGATTGGAGTGGAAAGCAACTTGAAGAGGCTAGAAATCAAGATTCAAATGGGGGGGGGGGGGGGGGGGGGGGGGGGGGGGGGGGGGGGGGGGGGGGGGGGGGGGGGGGGGGGGGGGGGGGGGGGGGGGGGGGGGGGGGGGGGGGGGGGGGGGGGGGGGGGGGGGGGGGGGGGGGGGGGGGGGGGGGGGGGGGGGGGGGGGGGGGGGGGGGGGGGGGGGGGGGGGGGGGGGGGGGGGGGGGGGAGACCGACTAGTGTGAAAAGTGTGAACTTTAGACTTTTCGGTGGGACCGAAGTGGAACAACTCGGTGATACTGACTAGTGTAAGAAGTGTGAACTTTAGGCTTTTCGGTGGGACCGAAGTGGAACAACTCGGTGAGACTGAAAGTGCAATGGCTAGGGCAGACCCAGTTTCGGAAATTCCAATTATTTCAACTCGGTGATTCCGAAGTGAAATAATTTCATTACAGCAACTTGGTCATGCCATCTCGGTGGGACCGAGATCCTTTTCGGTGAAACCAAATTGCTAGGGTTTGGTTGTGGCAATATGAGTGATGGTCTCGGTGAGTCCGGATGATGTAGTTTCGGTGAGACCGAGATAGAAGTTTAGGGTTTTGGACATATGTGATTGTGGGAGAATGACTGAGGGTTTTGGAGCAATACCACTAAGAACTTTGAGCAACAACCTCATCATTAACACCTCATCCCCTTTTAATAGTATTGGCTTTCCTAAGGGATTCAATGTGATCTTGGATCACTAAAATGAAAATAAAGAGTCTTGTGGATGCCAAACTTGTCCTTGACATTTTGAGGGGTCCACATCCATTAGTCCTTGCCATGCCAATCATTGATCTTTTCTGAAATCTACTAGCAATAAGAATTAGATCAATGATGTATATATTGTTATTGATTACCAAAACCACCCGGAGATTAGTTGCACTTTCAACTGCAATATATACAACCATATACTAAGAAGGTAAACGCAACTAAACCGTCACAAATACATTAAGAACGGGTCTCAGCCTAAGAAAGACAAAGTGCCGCTCCAGGAAAAGCGAATCTTCATGCAGTGATGCGTCGCTGCATCGACACCCTTCCTTTTGCCCAGCTAAAGACCCCGGCTGCCACTGACGCAAGTGTTCTGGATCCTTGACAAAGATCCTCCATCGCACTTCCCTTTTGCAGACAGACCCAATCATCAATATAACGACATACAATATGAATGATGTTAGACACATCACTTGGGTATTGCCCATGAAAACACGCATTGTTTCACAATTTCCAAATTTCCCAAATAACCACAGCACATCCAACTTGAATAACTCTCCTATGCTTAACAGGAAAGAGTTACAGCAGATTAAGGCCCTGTTCAAGGTTAACAGGGGCAAAACGAAAACCAAAAGAACATTGTACTATACCCCAGATCAGCCTAGCCACCAAGCACCCAGAGAAAAGGTGATCTATCTACTCATCCTAGGCACAGAACATGCAAAAAATATTCAACTACACCTCCACGGTGCAGGAGTGTATCCCTAGTTAATATACTTTTTAAGTACAAGCCAAGAAAACACTTTGATGCGCGGTGGAATCTTAACTTTCCACAAAAATCAGCAACCATCGAATGGTAAATGAGAATACACTTGGTGATAAATTCAAGACTTGACATACACCTTTTCATTTTTCCAGTTTCCATATCCACTTTCCCAGAAGAGCTATGTTCATGAATTCTAAATTCAAGACCCCCAGCCCTCCCATGTCTTTAGGGAAACACACTAAAGACATGGAGAGCTAAGGTTCTGAGGAGGGAGGGGGGCGAAGAGGGGAGAGCTAGGGTTCTGAGGAGCAGCGTAATAGGGCGGGGGAGGTTCGGACAGTCGTCGAACCAAGCTCTCGGTCGACGTGGCCACTATGGATGGTGGGCGTACAAGGTTCAAGACGACCAGGGAAGAAAATAGGCTGATTTGGCTGGTTGGTCCTTAGTTGCACAGTGTGTTTTAATCATTTTTATTAATGTATTAATTGTTAGCTCTTGTTTTAAAATGTTTGAGGGCTCAGAACCCATCCAAGTAATTAGCAAAATTTTGTGAAGCCTCGCTGAACCAATACAAGGCCCCACAAAAATAATCATCATTTGTTGAATTATAATTTTATTTCGTAAGGAAATATACCCATTTTACTTATTATCTAGGGTTCTACTATAAGTGTGTGATAGATGCTTCCAAAAATATTGGAATAATTTTTGTAGGATCCTAATAACAGTGGAAGGCTAGTTATAGATTTTCAAGAGAATTCACCATGTGAAATACCTCAATTTAAATGTATCGAAAATCTATACATTTTTACTAAATGTTGGTTTTAATTAGGAGTTTAGGATTTAAACCATTCTAACGCAGGTGATATTTTGGAATGAGTCCATATGCACTTTAGATGAATCCATGCCAAAACCTTAGGTTTGAGAAGGGCATTTTTGGTTTATTGAAAATTTGTTAGGGTATTAGCCCTTTTAAATATGAGGGTTGGAATCATCCTCATTTTCAATTTAAAATTAAATATACATGATGCTTATTAGATGATTATGATGCACAATCAATTCCTAATTAATATTACTAATCCAAGGATGTTCCAATTTGGCAATGAATGCACAAAGTTGAGCCAAAGTGTTTAGGGGGTAACCGCCGTTATCCACTTATCTCCTCGAAGCTCCTTGTGCACCGTCCTATTTTTTCCTCGTGGCAATTTTGAAGAGTCTAGCGCACGACAACACATGCATCTATCTTTCCATAAGCTAGCACGCGTGGAACCGATAAACAAAACAGAAAAAATGAAAAAAATAGACCACGGAGAGCTAGACTTGATATATTTTTTCTAGAATACACATGAGTGTGCGTACTATGCATTAAAGAAGATGAAGGGTGAAGAAGAACACCCATGTCCACGTACAAGGTTTAGGTTACACCATTGCCAAGACACCACCCAAAACCACACCTAACAGCACCTAAGTCCTAAACTTGGCATTGTTGATCGCATTTTTCTGGATTTATTTTAGGCCTTCCGGCGAGGTGATGTGTGTTCAGTGGGAGTAGACGTTCTCGTCGACTACAAAGGCGTCTGTGGCGACTCGTCAATCTTAAGATTTTGTGCCTACTGCTCATAGGGGTAGTGTGTGCTCGCAAACGTTTATAAGGTTGAGTGTATGTTCGTGTATATGAGCAATCTGTGTTTGTACTATGTTAAAAAAATAGCTAAAATGGGCCGGGCCAGTTCAGTCCGTCGCTCGCTAGCCCTCAGTGCGGCATGTTGACAAAATTGCCGCAATGAGCGCCGAATAGGAATCCTATATTCTTAAGAAGTTGATCCCCACTACTACCAATTCTCTCTACATGCACAATGTCCACATCATCATGATGCCACGTCAACGTTCTCTCAACATGCAGCCTCCACCTCAGCAGAAAAAATATCAACAAATCATTAGGTTCCAATCTGAGTGGGTCATCAGAATTGTTTTAGGCGTTACATGCCACATCAGCCCTTTTTTTAGAGCTCAGCATTCTTTTCTCAGTCGTTTGGTTTTACGGTGAGGTTCCGGTCACCAAGAGTTAATTAATCTTTAGTAAGCAATCGTTTCCTCTTCCTAACCGACGAGTCCTAAAAATCTGAGGTGCATCGTTTTCCTCTGCACATCTCATCTTCCTCCAATCTATTCCTAAAGGCTCCATGGAAGATGGGCAACAACTACAAGCCTGCGCTGCCCCACTCGATGGTGGATGACACAGGCCCGACTCCATCCCCTAGGTCTCTAGAACCTCTGGCCTCTGGCTTCCCCGGCAGCCTGTCTTTCGGGTGCGGAACAGTGGAAGCAGGACTGCTGTCCTTGCTGTGCGGACTACGGAGGTCGCCGCGCTACCACCACACTACCGGTCCCAGCGGCGCATCCGAGCATCTTGTGAGTAGCAACGTCAAGTCACCGGAATTGTCGATTTGGTCGACGACGGAGGACGGGCACCATGGACTCCTGGTATCTCCAACTTCCCTGAATATTTTTCTGAATAGAGCTATCCCTGAATTGATCAGAGCAGTACCGTGTGCGGCGCAGGCGTCACTTCCGCTCCCACATCTCAATGCCTCCTGCCAGCTCGCGTCCACCTCTCCAAGGCTCCTGCCATCTTGCCTCGGTTGTAAGTTGTAACGCTCATGCAGCTCCGCAGCTGACTGAACTTGAGGTGACAGTTTTATTACAAACAGATTTCTTCTTTTCTCAGTGCATGTAGTAGTAGGGAGTCTGTACAAACTTAGTCCCAAACTGTTGTTATGCATCTTCATGATTGTATCCATGTCTCTTAATGTGTGAGAAAGCTCTTTGATTTTTAAAAAAGAAGCTACATAGGGTACTTTCATCATGTTGAAATATTCTCCAGGATATATGAAGACAAGCCTATCCTAGCCAATCGGTTCCCTGTAATAAATTTACAGTTGCTTTCATGACTAGCCATGCTCAGTAAACAGCGGAAAAACACCGTACATTGCCACTGTTTTAACCTGTGTAGGCATCAGGTTTTGCATCGTTCAACACTTAATTTTGATCTCTGATGCTTGCATGAGGTGCAAAATTCTGAGAGCACACATGCAGATGTCACATGGGCAATAAGAACAAAGCGCACACTCTGCTCTTCATAACAAACACAAGAACAGAACATCTTTGTAACAGGCAACAATCCCTCTGACAATGTCTTCTTCTTTGTTGTGGCAGAACATGGGACGGTGTTCATGGCATCATTATCTTTCATAGGACAACACGTCACGGAACATCACACGAGCTGACATTCATACAGTCTAGGCCCTGACACGTCCTGGTAAGAAAAATATTTGCAGCAGATTGGTTTGCATAATAGTGCTGTGTTCCTTTATCATGTATGGTTATCAAATGCAGTTCAAAGAGGGTAAAGTGCTCGGAAGTATGTGATACAATTAGCTTATGTACTTACCAAATTTCTGTTAAAATAATAAATGGAATCCACAATATTATATCATATTCTTACCAGCTTGCATTAGTTAATGAGTCCTTTTCATGGATGTTCTTCAGGGAGCTCCATCGTCCAATGTTTTTTACCTTGGTAGCTTTAGATGAAAAATCCACCGCATAACTGAGTATGTCAAAAGAGCACCTTCCATAATTATTGATTTTTTTCCTTGCATCTGATTGTCATTTTTAACTACATGGACAATTTGGACCGCCGTGCTTATGTATGTAAGTTATCATGCTCTTTTCAATTCAGTGCTTTGAGACAAAAAGAAATGGTACTTGCTCCAAAAAGAACGAGAAAACCTTTCATAGCATCTCCATTTCAGAATCCCCGTTCTTATTGTCTTTATATACACATATATTTATGCAAGTCATATGAGACTACTTATGTCATATCACTAACCCCTAAAAAAAAAAACTTATGTCATATCACTATATTGGTAAAAAAACAGCTCACGCAATTCACATTTTGCTATCTTCATAGTTATATTCCAAGTATTGTGTCCATTGCAATATATTTTCATTTAAGATCATATATCTACTCTGTAAACAAAGTTATTCAATGTATGTATTATCATGTGCATGTGACTAAGAGTTTCCGCAGCAACAGCGGGGTATCATCTAGTTGCCACATAGCAGCGGCCCCGCAAAACTGCAAATACGCGTCTCTCTCTCTCTCTCGGTATCAGGAAACAAGCGAATGCCGAATCCACGCGGCCCAGCTCTCCTTCTCTCCTCGTTCGCCAAGCCCTAGACGCACCACCCTAAGCCACCGCAGCACCGAGGAGGCCGCTGCGGCTTTGCCACCGGAGTTCGTCGGACCACCGTGTGGATCCCTGCGGCGAGGGCCTCCGACGCTGGAGGTTGGCGCCGCCGCCGACGCCGATCGAAGTGCTGCCGCTGTTTGGTTAGTTTTTGGCCTCCTCAATTTGCGATTCATCCGTGCAGGGACACGGTAGTTCGGTGGTTTCGGTCCAGTTGATTACAGCACAGGGGCGCTTTGCAACAATCGCATGATGAGGGGATGGTTAGATGTGCTGCATTGAGTAATTTGGTCGGTTTATGGCCAGCAGAAATTCGGTACTTTTGGTCTAGTTGCTCCCCGCCAATCTATCTGCCAGGTGAACTGATTTTCACATGTATTTGCAGAAAAAGGAAGGCTTTATGAGTAATTATGGTAGCAGGACAAGACTAATCATTACTAATGCTTTGTTCCCTTCCGCCAATCAATCAGTGAGCTGCATTGGCAGATGGTTAAATCGGATGACATGCCTAAGATCCAATTAGTTATTTTTTGTGTGATGAATTAATAGGTAAGTCATTGTTTGCACTTGGAGACATTTATAGGTGTTGTAGCCATAAAGGAAATTGTGGGCCAGTGATTTCTTCGTGAGTGTCTCCAAGTAACCTTTTTCTTATCACTAGTAAAACTGAATCATGAAGAACCACATGCCTGTTTTAATCGATGGGTCTGCTTGTGCAACATCGATATTTTGGTGATAGAGTGGCGGTGATAACAGAGTAAGCAGGAATTGGTTTTGCACGACTATAGGAATGTTGTTAGTTTTGTTATACTGAGTGAGCATGGTTTGCTTAGATGGTCGTGCGGCTCAGCCTGAGCAGAGTTGCAATGCATCATTGATCATTCTGCTCAAGAGAGATAGAGGCACATGCATGACGAACCGCTGTTTCGATATGGTTGCCTGTTGTGGCATTATTTGATACATCTCTTTTTTGTTTGATTCGGCATTTGTGTTAGTTTGAATAGTTGAGTCCGGACCTTATTTCTATTTTGTGCTCTGTTTTCAGTTTAGCCCGGTTGGTCCTCGACAACAGACTCTTCAACTTGTTCAGTTTATGCAATGCAACCTATGCAGCAACCGTTTCAACTTGTTGATCAGACCATGCAAGGAGCTAACATGGGGATGTCAGAGCAGATGCCACATTTTCCGCAGCTTGGGCACCATATGCCTCACTCTGGTCTTGTTCTACCTGCACCACGAGGTGTGCTACCTGGTGGATATATGCCAAACATGGGTGCCCCTATGCAGCCTCCGTTTTATACTGTATGTGTTTCACTGTTTTACTTCGATGTATGCATATGGAGTGCGTCTTCCTCGCAGTAGTATATATCTAGAATGTTTTTCTTTGCTGACAAGTTATTAATTCTACATTTCAGTATCAACAAATGTGGGTTCCTGTTCTAGTTCAACCCCTGGGTACAACTCAGCATCACACCGTGTCTGCTTCGTTGCCCTCAGTAAGTAGCATGACTTGGGTTCATTTTCATCACTTGATTTTTGTCTACAACATATAATTAAGACGTTTGCCACTTCATTCCATTTTGTCTACTACATAAAATTGAAAAACCTTTTCCCATGCCCTTCCACTCAGTCTGCAAACTTGCAGGTTAGCTCATCTGACCCTAGCCCTTTGGATTGGCAAGAGCACTTTTCATATGAAGGGAAAAAGTAAGTTGTTTTTGTATTACTTTGTATTTTAACTATTAACTTCCCTTGTGATGTATGGCGGCATGATTTAATGTTGCATGCTTTGGTTTATTTTACTTATTGGCTTTGTTTGATATCATTATTTACCTAGGTACTATTACAATAGGAGGACAAAGCAATCAAGTTGGTACAAACCTGCCGAGTTGATGACACCTTTGGAGGTCAGTTGTGATGTGTTCTTATTTGTTGGCTTTCCTACTGTTGTCTTTGTTCTCATGAAGTATTGACTATAATTTCATTTTCTATTTTCAGCATATTGTTATTAATTTTATCAACCTGTAAATTTCCATGGTTATCATTTGATGTTTATCTAGTACAACACACCTGTGACATTGCTACTTTCGGTGACTATTTATCTGCATTGGTGGCATAGGCAACTTCTGAAATGCGTGCCCGTTTTTATGCACTACTTACATTTTTCACATGACTGACATCTAAATATTAAAAAAATGATGGACACAATGGATCACATGACCTTCATGATTATGCTTTCTTTCATCAACAACATTAGCAATACAGCACCCTGGCTCTTTCATATGATACATGCAATTGTTTCCTTCCCATTTTACTTACCTTGTTCTATTTCTATAATAAACATCTTGCAATTATTGTCGAGGATTCTGTATTTTTATTCCTCCGGAGGGCAGTACATATGTTATCTGAGGAATCATGTTAGTGTGTTGTAGTACAATTTCACTTCAGTGTTTGCTTTTTGTTCTTTTGTTTATTTTGAATTTGAATGAGCTGTTACGGCTTTCATTACATACCTTCGGTGATATAACAGAGGGCTGATGCGACAACTGACTGGAAAGAATATACTACGGCTGAAGGACGGAAGTAAGTTCGTAGTGAATTTATTTCGCCACTAGCGTTTCCTTATTTGGTCAGAGTGATGCATTTTCTTTATGCCGAAGTCTCACTATTCTACTCTTGCAGGTACTACCACAACAAAGTGACAGAGAAATCTAAGTGGACTATGCCTGAGGAGCTAAAGGTTGCTCTTCTTACATGACATCCACAACTACCGTTCTATTAATAGAAAAGATTGGAATGTTTTTACAATTTCTGTTTGCTTTGTGCTTAGGTTGCACGTGAACTAGCAGAGAAGGCGTCTCAAACAACTACTGGCGCCCCTGTTGGATCCTCTTATGCTGCTTCAAGCACACACGATGCGGTGGGGGTCGTTTCTGAAAGAATAGATCAAGAGTTGAGGATTTGAGTCTTGGCCCATGGTAGCAACAGTTTCTTCAGGCACACATGGTGCTGTAGGTAGCGGTCGGTTATCCGTGGAACATTAGATCAAAAGTTGTTGATTTGCGAAGTTCTGAAGATATCGCACCGAAGTGTTATAAGGTACCCTGAGTTGAGGTTTGAAGTAATATTTACTCTTTTGGGTATGTTTACACGGCCGATAGCCGACATGTTTTGCACGCTATTGGGCTGGTTACTCTTCTACAATCCACTGTTCTCAGCGGGTGGGGGTGGTTTTGCCCTTCTCCTGAACATCGTTGTGTTGGATTGGGGGCAACTACAATATAATCTGCATTCATGCATCACCCCAGTATTGGCGTTAAGTTTTTTTTTTTTAAGAGAAAGCCTCTTGGCACTTTATTTGAGTTTGTAGAGTGTTACATCACTGATCACATGCGGCAAAAGAAAATCAGGCGGATCATCATCCCACCAATACAAACTGCTTTGAATCAAAGGCGTGTCTAGCTAAGAAATGTGCCAAGCCATTAGCTTCCCTAAGGCAATGCTGAAATCTGATGATTGGTATTTCATGTGCAAGTTGAAAGCAATCTTCCATTATATTACCTCCGCCTTCCCATTGCAAGCATCCATAATCTCCAAGCAGTCCGACTCTGCAATAACTCTGGAAGCTTCCGTGGATGCTGCGTCCAGCGCATGATCGACACACCTCCGCGACCCCAGGCACAGCTTCTCCTCTAGCATTGCAGACCAAGGCCGCAACTGCACCTGTACCATCCTCGAAGAACGACGCATCCGTGTTGAAGTTTGTTCGCATCCGTGTTGAAGTTTGTTCATACCGACCGGAGGTTTCTCCCAGACTGCTTCAGATGCAGGTTCATTAGGCGAAAGCTGAGCTGACCGGCGGCTTAATGTTTACACCTTTCTCTGCTTCCCGGCGTTCCCACCAGATATACCAAGATGATGTCGTTACCGCCGCCTGCAAGCCTAACTGACCCAGAACAGGAGATTCCTGCCTCGGCATGCACTCCCAGGGGCAAGTCACCAACTCACCATCATAGAGAGGGGAGAGAAGTGTGCAACAAATAATGTAACAGAAAATACTTCACACGATTCAAGAGGATTATACCAGAGAGGGCAAGCAACATCAGTCATAAGGAATAACAAATCATCAAAGACAACCATATTACCAGGTACTACTAGTCTGATCTCACAACCCAAACAGAACGTAGTACAGTGTCATAATATTACCAGGTACTACTAGTCTGATATCACATTACCAAAGATGGGCTCAATTTGCCAACATTGCAAAATTTTCAGACCAACACCCTTGAAAAACTAAAAGTTCAACAACGGCTTTTTAGATAGCCTTCGGTTTAGTCGCCCTTGCGGCGGAAGGAGCAACCCTCAGTTAGCCTCGCCTTGCCACCCGTTGGCTGGCAGAGCACTGTCTGGCAGCCTGGGCACACCACGACGGTCTGGGAGTGGCTGAACACAGTAGTGCTGCAATCACAGAAAAGACTAGTTCAGCAATCAATCACTAAAAAAAAAATAGGGGTGTAACCCATCAAAACAAAGTGAATCATTACAAGTAGGCTTAATAGTCCAAATGAGATGACAAATGATTGATATGTGATGTACAAATGTATTGCATAGTAAAGTACTTCAAAATTCAAATAACTTTGTAAAATGGCACGGTAGACTAATGATTCAAGTTACAATTGTGGAACAATTACAGCAGTCTGAACGCAGTGATTTACAAGGATTATGTTTGAACTAGCGTACGTTACAAGGCTGGTACATGCAACTAGAGTGTTAGTATCTAAGTGAAGTACAATGCAGAACACCAAAAACACACACAGAATTATGTTTGAAAAAAAATGCATCTTCCATCCTTTTTATCATTAACCTATAAAGCATATTCTATCATAGAAAGCAGTACCAAAGTACAAAACACAATGCAGTAGAATAAACTGCGACATGTACTTGGCAGCCCACTTACATTAGCAGTTTACTTGCAAAAATAGCAAGAACGTTTGTAAAGCATGACAATGAATTGTTATCAAATGGACATCTAAGGCTAATCAGTGCCAAATGAACCTACTGAACTATATACACTTGCAAAGAAGACAAAAGGTGAAGAAAAATTACATGTTGAAGCAGCCCTGGCACTTGACGTCCTGCAACAGTTAACACATGCCCATTAGAACCACCACTATAATCAAAACAGAAAAAGAAAATGCCAAACTTAAGCATAACGAATGCGCCAAACCGATTGCAGTCACATTTTAACCATTAGTGCCATGATATCAACAAGATAATCAGCAGGTTGCCTGATAAAAGGAACGTGGCACTAAGTTACACGGGAATGTCCAGTAGGAGATATGATTCGACGGATCCACAGAAACAACTCAGATCAGAACAGCATAGTGTTCACTCAAACATTTGCACTAGCATAGAGATTTTCGGATGACAAGAACATGTGGCAACACGGGTTGACATATATACAAGGGTATATATATTTGTCAGAACTAACGCATGGCTCAAGGTTAATCACAGGCAGTCACCATCAGCCGCGTAATCTACCACGAGCCCGTGCCAACAGGCACCATTACTCAGCTACACTAACAGCCTACCGAAGCAAAATTCTTACAAATCAGATGAAAAATTCAGGCAACCAAAAGGTAGACATGTTTTCCACATATGTCTCAACTACGCGCTGTACTAACAGCGCTGAGAATGGTGCCGGAAAGGAGAAGGTGCACGGAGAGAGGATTCTAAGGGGAATTACCATGAAGAAGGAGTTGGGGGACTGGACGAGGCGCTTCTTCTTGTGCTTGAGCTTCTCGAGCTCCGCCGGGGGGTTCAGCAGGTCGATGTCGTTCTGCAGCACCATCGTGGGAGGCTAGGGTTTGCTCGGGCACCGCGCTCTCTGGTCTCCGGCAGGGACAATCGGTAGAGGCGGCGGCGGCGAGGGGGTAGGGAAACTGGAGAAGGTTAGGGTTGAGGCAGTATTTATGGACGAGGGTGAGGGGATCCGGGAGCTGCTAAGGAAGAATCGTATAGCGATGTCTGGCTAGTTAATTGGGCCGAGCCCAGCACACGCTGTTACACGCGTGTCGTGTCGGCGAGCCGACGGTAGAAGCTCATGCACGCTCTCTCTTTATTTTCCTTTTTTTCATTATTTATTTTCATATTTTGGTGTTTCACTTTTATATATTCCAAGTGTTTTTATTTCCGTAGGTTTTATTTTAATTTAAAAGTATTAATGAATTCAAACATGTTTGCGAATTCAAAACAAATGTGAATTTTAAAAAATGTCCACGAGTTTGAGAAAAATGTTCCCGAACTTAAAGAATGTTCACAAATTCAAACAATGTCCGCGAATTAAAAAAAATGTTATTCTGAAAAAAAAATCATGAGGTCAAACAAAATGTTCGCAAATTCAAAAAATGTTGCGATATAAAAAATAATGTTCGCAAACTAATTTTTGTGTGAATTGAATACATGAATTTAAAAATGTTTGTAAATTTGAGAAAAATATTCACAAATTCAAAAAATGTTTGTCAAATTGAAAACAATGTTTGCAAAATTGAAATTTGTTCACAGATATGATATCGCAAGTATAAAAATGTTCAAAAATTAAAATTTTAAAATTCAAAATAACATGAATTTGAAAAGTTCATGAATTCAAAAATGTTCACAAATTTAAAACGTGAATTTAGGTAGACCTCTCGGGCGAGTACAAGATCTTCATGTAACCATGCTGGTTACCACAAACCACGCGTGCGTTTTGGGATCCCAATCCTCCACTCAGCAAGCAGGATGGGATCCTTCTGCGCGGCCTCCTCCTCATCAAGCATATGGTCCTCCTCCAAGAGTGGCTTAGTTCGGACTAAGGAGAATTGACACGATGAAAGTGAAGAGGGGGGTGGAGGCAAAGAGGGAGTGGAGCTATGTGCCAACACCGTAGGAGATATGCCCTAGAGGCAATAATAAATGTTATTGATTATCTCCCTGTTCATAATTATGTTTATGTTCCATGCTATAACTGCTATGGTTCTCGAGTCTGCAATAACACGAGGCTCGGAGGAAGACTCATATGCACGTGTGGAATAATAAACGGAAAAGGTATTCCTAGTCTGGCCTCTAAGACTAGCTCAAGTGTTGCATGATGGTTCTATTTTCCTGATCATGGGCATGTCTATGCCAGGAACTTTGAGGGCACAATGTTAGAAGAACATTTGTGTTGAATCGACCCGAATTGATGTTATGCTATGAGATACATTCGTCACAAGTTAATGGTTAATAATATAGAGATGGTTAACGTTTGCATGATTCCTTAGACCATGAGAGTATCGAGTTTCTTCATGCTTGCTTCATGAACTTTGGAGTTTGTTAAACGTCATCAGTAACTGGGTGGCAATTACGGCGGCTTACGGGTTCATGAGAAAGTATGTCAATGGACTTGATAGCTCAAGATTGGGATTTACTCCTCCGACGATGGAGAGATATTCTCGGGCCCTCTCGGTGTTATGGTATCCATCATCGTCTGGCCAGACACAGTGTGATTTGATCACGGGGATGCCGGAACGCGGAAACGAGAAAAGAGAACAAAACCGGCAACGAGGTAACTGGCATAGTGGACATGTGTTGATCCGCGGGGATGCCGATAAATTTCACCTCGGGTTTTGTAACATATCGTGAAGTAAAAGGAATAGCACACAGCAACTGGAGGTTCACTCGAATATTCATTCGTGTGGGTATAGGGGTCAATATGGGTGTCCACGGCTCCGATGTTGATCATTGATCGGAAGGAGTTCCGGGTCATGTCTATACTTCATCGAACCTATAGGGTCACATGCTTAAGGGTCATCTATCTGCTGAATAATAGACAGGGAGTCTGAGAGAAAGTCACCGAAAAAGTTTCGGAGACAACGGAAACGTTCCGGAGAGAACACCGGAAAAGTTTCGGTAAAACCGAAAGGTTGTTTCGGGGTATACCATTAAGTCAAAATGGTTTCGGGACACCCCTGATAATTCTTGGAGGGTGCCAGAATTATTCTGGAAACTTCTTGGAATTTTCCGGAATAAAAACCGGAAATGTTCCGGAGCTGCCGGAACCGCTTTGGTTGCTTTTCGCTGAAGAAAAATATTGTTCCGGAAATGTTTCGGAATGCGTTCAGAATTGTTTTAGTGGGTACTGGAATTATTCTAAGACCCACAGAACCTTTTCGGAATTAACGGACGCAGAAAAATGTCTTCGTGAATAGTGAAAGTGCTTTTTGGGATATTTTTTGGAGAGCCACCTTTTAGGACTTTGTCAAAGCTTCTAGAAGGGAAAGGCTTGCAAGGGAAGGAACCCCATTTGGGGGGGCCCCCTAGGGATGGCCGGCCAAAGGTGGTGGAGCTCCTTGGAGCTCCACATGGCCTCCTATTTTGCCTTTAACACCCTCATGTGTGACCTAATGCATAGGAGTTTTTGGTAATTTGTGGAGGCACCCTGCCCCTTGGTTTTCCTATAAATAGGAGGTGAGGGGGCTACCCAAATCTCATCCTTGCTCTCATACACATGCCATAGACTTGTCTGACTTCTCTCTCCCTCCCACGAAAAGAGTTTCGTAGAGCCGAAAGGCTGTCTGGGTTCCGGCAGGAACTAGTTTTGGACGGCGAAGCCCTGCCGGATAGATGACACCATATGTGTGCAACCCCGTAGAGAGGTCGTAGTTTCGATCTTTGTGCCCGTGGGGCTGTTCGAGAGTGCCTCCCGAAGGGCTGTCCGAGTGACCGTCCGAGTTTCGAGGGTCCTCCCGAAGGGCCATCCGAGTTTTGAGGGTCCTCCCGAAGGGCTGTCCGTGACACCGTCCGAGGGACTGTCCGACCGTCGCCCGGAGGGCTGTCCGGGGGCAGACGAGGGAGTACATCCTCGCGGTTGGGAGGTTGTAAATCCTAGTTGCAGGGATCTGCACTGCCGATCGTCATCGACTCTACTTCCGCTGCGCTACGAGTCGGTAACGAAAAGATCAAATCTTGTATGCAGTCTTCATAGTGGTCCTGGGCTGGTGCGTAGGTCGGAAATTTTTTGTTTTCTGCTGCGTTACCCTACAGTGGCATCATGAGCCGTGTTATGCATAGATGCAGGTTGTGATCTAGAATACATAGAGATGTATGGGTGTTGCATAATATAATTTTGTAGTAGATGAGATCTATTGCTGAAAATTATTTATGCGGGTAGCAGATGAAATCTGTTACCCGATGTTTTTGTTGCTTCCTTGGAATTTGCATATTTCTGATCTTGATAACGGCATGGTGGAGTTTCAATGTTCTGGCAATCCGCGATTCTGATTGATCAACGAAGTGCTAACAGTTCGTTGAATTCCACCATAGTTAGAAAGAAAGATGAAATTTCGCAGACGAAAGGGCAATGCAGATATGATCTGCACGGGGGTCATGCGTATGACGAAGTTCAGTATGGGGCTTGAGATTTTATTATCTCATGTTTCATACACCTCGGAAAGTTAATCTAGCGACTTGAATAATCATACTTGATGATGGACGTAGGTAGCTTCGGTTTGTTTCGAAACCTTAGAAGCCACGTAAAATAAAATCTTGTATGAACCGATTAGAGGCGTCTAACTTGGTTTTGCAGGATGGTTTGCATGTGATGTGGTATAGCAGTGCTCATAATAATTTGATTATGTATGAGATGACTATATAATGTAAAATTAACATGACCTGCGTGTCATGATTCGGCATGATGGCTGGAGCCATATGATTGTCACTTTAATGACCTGCATGTCAACCTTAAGTAATGCACTTATTTTATTAGCTATAGAGATAGCAATATTATCTTGTACATCGACAAGGTGGTGGCAATCTTCGCAAAGGTGAACACCGACGCGAATGCCGAAGACGAAGGAATGAAAGACTTTTCCGTCAGAAAGGGCTATACCATATCATGCTATTATGAATTGCCTAAGATGTTTATCCCTTATGATGCACCCTTTTTGATTGCGCGGTAGTCGCTTTTTATTAGGGTGATCTCTCACTTAAAATATCAAGTAGTTAGTGTTCTCCCAAGTGTAGCACCGTCACAGCATCTTTCCTTTCGGGGTGCGCCATGATCTACATGGGTACGAACGATTGTACGGGTGTAAGGCGGGTGAGGTCAGACCTTGCAGCGAGATCACTTGGTTGTCTTGACGTTCATGGCAGGATCGTCCTGAGCTCGGAACACACGCATCGAAAGATGAACAAGAGTCACATAGAGATGTGATCGGCAAGTTTGCCTACCGATTAAAGTTGGCGCCATCAGTGTTCATCTCGAACAATGGCGTTGAATGGAAATGTGGATCTTGAATCACTCACAATCAATTATGAGAGATATTGATTTGAGTGGGAGCGCACTTTAGAATTAACTTGTTTAATTCTCAGTGCAATTAGTTATGAACACTGTCTAAGTGTGGTTTGCATAATAGTTGTAGGATAATGGCTCGCGTTTCCATCTTCCCTATTAAAATTGAATAAGCTGTTATTTATCTGGTTAAAACTTTACGGTTGGTAACGTAATGTGAGGATTGTCCTCAAAAGTGCCGAGAAGGACTTTGTCCTATCACATGCTTTTGGTATTCTCCCGCTAATGCTATGGATAATGTGACTCTCGTCCTTCGATCCAAAAGCTAGAATTCCGTTACGGTCAAGTGAAATATGTTTGCTTCCATGAGACCCGAACTTCAAAAGTTTGGGATAGCTATGTGATATTCATGGAACTGAAAATTAGTTTCAGATACAAACAAAGGCTAGAAGATATGAGATATCCAAAGCAATGTTTGTTTTGCAAATTATTAGTAAAGTGTTTACTATGCATTAGACTGATAAGAGAGGGATCCAGAAGAACGCCTGTCATATGATGAGAGGTGAATAAAACAACAACTTAAGAGAAAGGAAATGTCCGAAGGGTGTTAGTGAGACTTTCACACCTTGGAAGTCCAGAGCTAACACCACTCTTAAATATTGGGTGCTTCTTCTGAGAGTAGGAGAAATACTGAAAGTTAAACTGTTAAAAGTATAAAGGCAAAAAGAGAGAAGACTGGAATATCCAGCTCATGTATGAAAGTCATACAAGTTATTGATGTATAGAAGGCAGGTCAAAAAGAAATAGTTCTTGGGAATTGTGATTAAACATGTTAATCACTGATTCTTGGGTATTGTGAGTTGATCACAGGAATACCCGCTCGATTGCATTCAATTGCAATTCGATACAAGAACTACTACGGCCTAACAGACTTGTCAGGAATGAGGTTTAGATACACACAGGGAACATAGTAAATGTTACTATACTTTCCATCGGTGTATTACAGTCTGTATTTATTTTCATAATTCATTTTAGAGTTTTACACACTCTAGCCCATTGCATAAGGTATCTTGCAAGAAGGTTGTTCATAAGAGAACTTTTGATGTTCGGTGTTATGAATAACATAAAGGGCCATACTTTCATTATGAATGAGACGTATGTTATGAATATTGATAATAATACATTACCTCTGGATTTACTTTAATGATTCATTTTAGAGTTTTACACACTCTAGCCCATTTGCATAATGTTTTTTTGCAGAAGTGTTGTTCATAAAAGAACAATTGTTGTTCAGTATTATGAATAACATAAGGGGCCATGCTTCCATCATGGGATGAGATGTATGTTATGATTATTGATGGTAATATGATACATCCATAACACCGATGCTAAATGTCGCAAGACTAAAATAATACCACACATGTGTGGCACTGCATTTGGTCACATTGGAGAAATCCGCATGAAGAAATTCCATAATGATGGATTTTGAAGTCGTTTGATTATGAATCATCTGACAATTGCAACTTTCCTCCGAAAAATGAAGTGACTGATATACCGTTCACAGGCCAAAAGGAACGAGCAAAGAACTTATAGGTGATCATACATCATGATGTGTGTAGTCCAATAAATGTTGTTGCTGGCAGTGGATTTGTATATCTTCTGAAATGACTCAAGTGGATATATGGATATTTACTTGATGAGACGTAAGTCTGGATCTTTTGAATTCATTCGAAAGGTTTTCAAGAATGAAGTAGAAGTTATTGTAACAAGAAAATTATGTTTCTACAATTGGATTGCAGAAAGCAATATTTGAGTTACAAGTTTAGCGAATGTCTGATGAGTTGTGAAAAGAGTTTCATAACTTACACCTCCCGGAACACCACTGTGAGTGGAATGTCCGTGAAGATGTAATCAAACCATTTATGACATGGTAAGATCAAAGATGACATAAATCAATTTGCCATTATCCCTTTTAAGAGTAATGCTTTAGAGACTGTGGCTTTTACACTGAAAAGAGCTCCATCGAGTCTGTTGAAATGACGCCATGGTATGGTACGCCCAACCATGTTATATCTTTTCTTAACATTTGGAATATGGGGCTTGTGTAAAAGATTACATACCTATTCCAAATCAGACAAGTGCTACTTTGTAGTTTATCCCAAAATGTTGGGTATTCCCCCATCACTATACCGAGGCAAAGGATTTTGACACAAAAACGGTATGCTTTTAGAGAGGATAGTTCTTACAAAAGGTGAGTGGGAAGACAGTGCAACTCGACGAGATAACAGTATCTTCGTCATCAGATCAAAGGAAAGGAACCTTGGAAGTAATTCCAGGGTTTCCTACTGCGACTGATACGGAAGCCTCTACATAAGATGTATGGACTTCGGTCGAACTTGCAGCTGAACAACGTAGGCAAAACTCGTGCAAACCTCTTAGGTGCGCAAACGAGATATTGCTGTTAGACAACAGTATACCTACGATACACAAGGAAGCGTTGATGGGCCCTGACTCCGGAATTGGCTAAATGCCAATACAATACGAGATAGTTTCCATATAAGTGATTCAAGATTAAAATCTTGATACACCTTTCGGAAGACTTAGAGTCTAACGAATATTTATGGAACTAAAAACTGATACGGATAAAAGTGTTTTATCCATAAAGCTCGACTTGTTGCAATAACAAGTTCAAGGAGTTGACTACGATGAGATTGTTTCACCGTAGCGATGCTTAAAGTCGGTTTGGGTTAAACTAGCAATTAATACATATTTCAATCATGAGATATGAAACATGGATGCCAAAAGGATTTCCATGAGATGGAAATACAACCTAGGACTTGTATGTGATACAGTCCAAAGTATTTTGTCGATCCAGAGGATGCTAGTAAGTATGTAAACTTCAGAGTTCCAGCAATAGACAGAAGAGAGCAAAATGGAGTTGGAATCTTCGTGTTTTGATGAAATGGTCAAAGGGGTTTGACTTCATCAATGGGTAACGAAGATGCTTGTGATTCAAGAAAGTAAGTGAGAGCATAATAATATTTCTAAAAACCTTGTGTGCTTGACACATTGTTAAATGGAAATAAATTTCTTGACACGAATTAGGACTTCATTTGAAAATAGTTTTTCGATGAAGTGCTTGGGCGAAATAGCCTTGATATTAGGCATAATGATCTATGGAGATAGATTTACCTAATGGGGCTGAGGAAAAATACATATTGACAAGATGTTAAAACAGTTTAGCATTAAAACGCCAAGGAGTGATTCTTGTCAAAGTCACATGGAAAGAGTTTTTGCAAGACTCGGTGTCCCAAAACACTGATGAGCAAAAATACATGATGGAGATTCCACACACTCTTATGTTTGGATTAAATCATGTATTCCATGGTATGTAAAACAACCAGATATGTCCGATACTCCCAAGGTGTTGCGAGTATAGGTACCAAAGTGACCAAAAGTACTGATCATGGGACAACAGTGAAAAATGGTCATTGAGTACTAAAGTAGCACTGATGACATGTTTTCTCGCAAGCGGAGATCATGAAGAGTTCGTTGTAAAAGGTTACATCGATACAGTCTTCATCATTTCTCCATGCGATTTTCGATTTAAATTGAGGGTTTTGTGTAACACACGATATGGTGGCACAGTAGTTGGAAATTGTTCCAAACAAGTTACTGTGGCGAATTCTATAACAGAGGCTAAGTATGTTGCCGCTTTCGAAGCGACAAACAAGATGTTGAAATCATATAGTTCATTCATGAATTTAGTATGGTTCCAAGAAGGCTTTGGTCAATGGGACACTATTGCAGATAGTTGCTCCATAGCTCACTCTGAGGAATCAAGGTTTGACCAGTGATTCACATACATACAAAGCCAAGTCCACACAAAATATGAATTTTGTGAAAGCGTGAAAACGCGAGGATATGCAAAGATACAAGCGGAGCTAAAGTTGTCAGATCCGTTGGACATCAGGCTATACCACATGCGAAGCATATTTTACACCTTTATGCCATAGGTGTAAAGTGCATTAGTATTAACTATATTATGGACTCTAGTGCAAGTGGGAGTCTGTAGGAGATATGCCCTAGAGGCAATAATAGATGTTATTGATTATCTCCCTGTTCATAATTATGTTTATGTTCCATGCTATAACTGCTATGGTTCTCGAGTCTGCAATAACACGAGGCTCGGAGGAAGACTCATATGCACGTGTGGAATAATAAACGGAAAATATATTCCTAGTCTGGCCTCTAAGACTAGCTCAAGTGTTGCATGATGGTTCTGTTTTCCTGATCATGGGCATGTCTATGCCAGTAACTTTGAGGGCACAATGTTAGAAGAACATTTGTGTTGAATCGACCCGAATTGATGTTATGCTATAAGATACATTCGTCACAAGTTAATGGTTAATAACACAAAGATGGTTAACGTTTGCATGATTCCTTAGACCATGAGAGTATCGAGTTTCTTCATGCTTGCTTCATGAACTTTGGGGTTTGTTAAACATCATCCGTAACTGGGTGGCAATTACGGTGGCTTACGGGTTCATGAGAAAGTATGTCAAGGGACTTGATAGCTCAAGATTGGGATTTACTCCTCCGACGATGGAGAGATATTCTCGGGCCCTCTCGGTGTTACGGTATCCATCATCGTCTGGCCAGACACAGTGTGATTTGATCACGGGGATGCCGGAACACGGAAACGAGAAAAGAGAACAAAACCGGCAACGAGGTAACTGGCATAGTGGACATGTGTTGATCCGCGGGGATGCCGATAAATCTCACCTCGGGTTTTGTAACATATCGTGAAGTAAAAGGAATAGCACACATCAACTGGAGGTTCACTCGAATATTCATTCGTGTGGGTATAGGGGTCAATATGGGTGTCCACGGCTTCGATGTTGATCATTGATCGGAAGGAGTTCCGGGTCATGTCTATACTTCACCGAACCTATAGGGTCACACGCTTAAGGATCATCTATCTGCTGAATACTAGACAGGGAGTCTAAGAGAAAGTCACCGGAAAAGTTTCGGAGACAACGGAAACGTTCCAAAGAGAACACCGGAAAAGTTTTGGTAAAACCGAAAGGTTGTTTCGGGGTATACCATTAAGTCAAAATGGTTTTGGGACACCCCTGATAATTCTTGGAGGGTGCCAGAATTATTCTGGAAACTTCTGAGAATTTTCCGGGATAAAAACCGGAAATGTTCCGGAGCTGCCGGAACCGCTTTGGTTGCTTTTCCCTGAAGAAAAACATTGTTCCGGAAATGTTTCGGAATGCGTTCAGAATTGTTTTAGTGGGTACTGGAATTATTCTAAGACTCACAGAAACTTTTCGGAATTAACGGACGCAGAAAAATGTCTTCGTGAATAGTGAAAGTGCTTTTTAGGATATTTTTTGGAGAGCCACCTTTTAGGACTTTGTCAAAGCTTCTAGAAGGGAAAGACTTGCAAGGGAAGGAACCCCATTTGGGGGGGGGGGGGGGGGGGGGGGGGGGGGGGGGCTAGGGGTGGCCGGCCAAAGGTGGTGGAGCTCCTTGGAGCTCCACATGGCCTCCCATTTTGCCTTTAACACCCTCATGTGTGACCTAATGCATGGGAGTTTTTGGTAATTTCTGGAGGCGCCCTACCCCTTGGTTTTCCTATAAATAGGAGGTGAGGGGGCTGCCCAAATCTCATCCTTGCTCTCATACACATGCCATAGACTTGTCTGACTTCTCTCTCCCTCCCACGAAAAGAGTTTCGTAGAGCCGAAAGGCTGTCTGGGTTCTGGCAGAAACTAGTTCTAGACGGCGAAGCCCTGCCGGATAGATGACACCGTATGTGTGCAACCCCGTAGAGAGGTCGTAGTTTCGATCTTTGTGCCCGTGGGGCTGTTCGAGAGTGCCTCCCGAAGGGCTGTCCGAGTGACCATCCGAGTTTCGAGGGTCCTCCTGAAGGGCTGTCCGAGTGACCGTCCGAGTTTTGACGGTCCTCCCGAAGGGCTGTCCGCGACACCGTCTGAGGGACTGTCCGACCGCCTCCCGGAGGGCTGTCCGGGGGCAGACGAGGGAGTACATCCTCGCGGTTGGGAGGTTGTAAATCTTAGCTGCGGGGATCTGGGGGGGGGGGGGGGGGGGGGGGGGGGGGGGGGGGGGGGGGGGGGGGGGGGGGGGGGGGGGGGGGGGGGGGGGGGGGGGGGGGGGGGGGGGGGGGGGGGGGGGGGGGGGGGGGGGGGGGGGGGGGGGGGGGGGGGGGGGGGGGGGGGGGGGGGGGGGGGGGGGGGGGGGGGGGGGGGGGGGGGGGGGGGGGGGGGGGGGGGGGGGGGGGGGGGGGGGGGGGGGGGGGGGGGGGGGGGGGGGGGGGGGGGGGGGGGGGGGGGGGGGGGGGGGGGGGGGGGGGGGGGGGGGGGGGGGGGGGGGGGGGGGGGGGGGGGGGGGGGGGGGGGGGGGGGGGGGGGGGGGGGGGGGGGGGGGGGGGGGGGGGGGGGGGGGGGGGGGGGGGGGGGGGGGGGGGGGGGGGGGGGGGGGGGGGGGGGGGGGGGGGGGGGGGGGGGGGGGGGGGGGGGGGGGGGGGGGGGGGGGGGGGGGGGGGGGGGGGGGGGGGGGGGGGGGGGGGGGGGGGGGGGGGGGGGGGGGGGGGGGGGGGGGGGGGGGGGGGGGGGGGGGGGGGGGGGGGGGGGGGGGGGGGGGGGGGGGGGGGGGGGGGGGGGGGGGGGGGGGGGGGGGGGGGGGGGGGGGGGGGGGGGGGGGGGGGGGGGGGGGGGGGGGGGGGGGGGGGGGGGGGGGGGGGGGGGGGGGGGGGGGGGGGGGGGGGGGGGGGGGGGGGGGGGGGGGGGGGGGGGGGGGGGGGGGGGGGGGGGGGGGGGGGGGGGGGGGGGGGGGGGGGGGGGGGGGGGGGGGGGGGGGGGGGGGGGGGGGGGGGGGGGGGGGGGGGGGGGGGGGGGGGGGGGGGGGGGGGGGGGGGGGGGGGGGGGGGGGGGGGGGGGGGGGGGGGGGGGGGGGGGGGGGGGGGGGGGGGGGGGGGGGGGGGGGGGGGGGGGGGGGGGGGGGGGGGGGGGGGGGGGGGGGGGGGGGGGGGGGGGGGGGGGGGGGGGGGGGGGGGGGGGGGGGGGGGGGGGGGGGGGGGGGGGGGGGGGGGGGGGGGGGGGGGGGGGGGGGGGGGGGGGGGGGGGGGGGGGGGGGGGGGGGGGGGGGGGGGGGGGGGGGGGGGGGGGGGGGGGGGGGGGGGGGGGGGGGGGGGGGGGGGGGGGGGGGGGGGGGGGGGGGGGGGGGGGGGGGGGGGGGGGGGGGGGGGGGGGGGGGGGGGGGGGGGGGGGGGGGGGGGGGGGGGGGGGGGGGGGGGGGGGGGGGGGGGGGGGGGGGGGGGGGGGGGGGGGGGGGGGGGGGGGGGGGGGGGGGGGGGGGGGGGGGGGGGGGGGGGGGGGGGGGGGGGGGGGGGGGGGGGGGGGGGGGGGGGGGGGGGGGGGGGGGGGGGGGGGGGGGGGGGGGGGGGGGGGGGGGGGGGGGGGGGGGGGGGGGGGGGGGGGGGGGGGGGGGGGGGGTTGCATCATGCAAGATGCGACTCACTCGGTCGTTCCATTGCTTTCATCTCCTGGGCATTTCGTCGAACAGCTTGAAGGCAGCGGCAACAGGGAAGGCGCGAGGCTCCCATGGCTTACACAGCCTTGGTTGGCGGCGGCTAGGGGAAGCCCAGCAGGCCAGCACGCGACGAACGGGACTCCGCTCTGCCCTGGCGCCGTTGCCATGGCTGCGTTGGATGGCAAAAATAAGCTCGACTGCGAGCGGGAGCATGGATGCGTGAGCCTGCTCTTTGGGGTGTTTAGGACTTGTTTGGACTCCAGATCTTGGACACGAAACTGAACAAGCTTTTGTACGTACATCCCAACACAACATTTCACAAAGCTGCTCTCTACCTCTTTCCCTCTCTCTCTCGGAAATCAAGTCATCAGTAAAACTTAGCACGACTAACTGAATTTATTTATTGTCATCCCGCAACAAAAAAAAACTGAATTTATTATCACCAGCTCCAGTGGTCAAGGTTATTTCTCTTACTGAAAGTATTGTACAGTTCAATGGCCATCATACAGAAGCTCAACAATCGTTCCTCTTTACCATCAGCCACATTTTTCGAAGCTGCTTCCAGCCCCAGAAACAGTGAGAAAATAATCATCTGCATGCATGCGTACCTTGGCCCAGATAGCCATCTCGACGATGTCCATGCCAACAACTTTGGGGATGCCACCCAGCAGCTCTTTGCACAGGTTGAGAACGCACATCAGCAGACGGTTCCTGCAAGACTTGAATGAATGGATGGAAAACTAGAGAGAATGGCGAACATATACACGAACGAACGAACTGGCCGACGCGTCACCTGTCGTCCTTGTTGCGCATCGTCCACTGCGGAGGCGAAACACTCTGGCTCCTCAGGTTATCAAACCCCTGCATGCATACACACAATTTTTGTGTGAAATGAAGAGGTTTGTTTTGCCCTGACCGGCAGATAAGGTAGGGACTAGGGAGTAATTAATTGTGAGGAATGATGATACGTACCAAGATGAAGGTGCATCCGCTGGGATCATTCGAGGCGACCTCCACCTTGTGGAGATGTTTGATCTTGTACACTTTCGCTGGCTGATGAGTGATGATCGATCGACGGCGGTCATGTCAGAAATCGATTGCTTGGTAAATCGAACCAATTGATTGACTGATTAGGTTGTTGTGAGAAATCACCTCGAGGACTCCGCCATTGGAGTACTTGAGAACTCGCAGGAACGCCTTGGTCTTCTGCCCTTTCGGCTTGGCTGCCACGGGGGGATCAAACAAGATATCTGAATACTAGCTACGATGGAGATGAAAGATCGATGAATGGATGGGTGGATGGAGGTGCTGACTGGTGACGGCGAGGACGCGGGGCTTGGCCATGTTGCTGTGGCGGGAGGCGAGCTTGCCGGCCTTCCCGGCCCAGGTGCCGCCGCTGCTGCGGCCCTTGGCCACGCGCATGCACATCACCACCTTCTCGGGGGCCTTCTCCTTGCTCAGGATGCCCGCCTCGCACGCGCGCTTCAGCTCCATGTCGTCCGCGCTCGACCGCGCCATGGCCGACGACGGGGAGGATCGATCGCCCTCTCTCTATTTCTCTCTGTCGCCGCCGGCACCGGATTAATTCTTGCTTGAGCGTTCGCCGTGAGGCGCTTGAGCGTTCGGCGTGAGGTGAATGGGATCGGATAGTAGGATCGGTGCGGAATGGTACTCGTGGTGATCAATGGCTCGATCCGTTCTTGTAACTGACCGACTGCAAGATCGCTGCATGGACGGGGGCTCATGATGCCGCCTTTCCCGTTTACTTCTCTTTTGTTTCTCTATTTCTGGCTCTCGCCATTTTTTCAGGAGACACAAAGAGAGATCTTGTTACGGATCATGCAGGGTAGATTATTTTCCGATAATTTTTTTTTCGATAATGCCATTCGGCTGACGTTGCTAGGAGGGACGCAATTGCAAATTTTTTTTTATGAACACAGTACAGGCACAGACGCTCACACATACGCACACTCACAGTTTGCTGACAATTTATATTGGCGCAAGGATGACAATTTTAGTTTGCAAGCACGGCAATTTTCTGGGAAAAAGCATAATTGAAAAGCGGAGCTGCCATGCTCACTAACTAAAATTACCATCCTCGACCATCACAAATTGCCATCACAATCATCTACAGTTGCCATCCGAAAACAGATAATGCATTTTGTTTTTATTTAAATACGAAAGAAAGAAAGTAGTATACCGTTGTATTTTTTTATTTGAAGGGAAAGACTCATGACACCTTATTTAAACTTTGGCAAAGCTACATCAAGCAACACATGCCATTATAAGAAGTGGGGACCTTCATTAATCCGAACACAACTAGTCTTTGTATACAAAAAAGTGTCTATCTAGAAAATCATGGCAATCCATTTGCTTCCCCTGGAATGAAATCCCGGGAATTCCATGAGCTAAACGGAAGCAAATGGCCGCCATGATTGCTAAGTACGGGCTCCAAACTTTAGTAATACAATTATATGCTTCAACAAGTTCCAAGCATTAGATTCAATCGTTACCTTGCTGAGCCAACTTTAGTGAGCAATTTTAGACCTCACAGCAATGACAAAGCTTCAGCGGATGGTGCGTTGAGGACATGATCGATTTAGACGGAAGAGAGAGAGAGAGAGTAGCATCTTGTTGTGTTATTTCTAAGAATCGACTATGTGATTTACATTTGAAAAAAGAGTGACAGATGATTTCTTGCGTGATAGAGCCATAGAGGTAAATCATTAATTGCCTTAGAGCGGCCCAGGGGGGGGGGGGGGGGGGGGGGGGGGGGGGGGGGGGGGGGGGGGGGGGGGGGGGGGGGGGGGGGGGGGGGGGGGGGGGGGGGGGGGGGGGGGGGGGGGGGGGGGGGGGGGGGGGGGGGGGGGGGGGGGGGGGGGGGGGGGGGGGGGGGGGGGGGGGGGGGGGGGGGGGGGGGGGGGGGGGGGGGGGGGGGGGGGGGGGGGGGGGGGGGGGGGGGGGGGGGGGGGGGGGGGGGGGGGGGGGGGGGGGGGGGGGGGGGGGGGGGGGGGGGGGGGGGGGGGGGGGGGGGGGGGGGGGGGGGGGGGGGGGGGGGGGGGGGGGGGGGGGGGGGGGGGGGGGGGGGGGGGGGGGGGGGGGGGGGGGGGGGGGGGGGGGGGGGGGGGGGGGGGGGGGGGGGGGGGGGGGGGGGGGGGGGGGGGGGGGGGGGGGGGGGGGGGGGGGGGGGGGGGGGGGGGGGGGGGGGGGGGGGGGGGGGGGGGGGGGGGGGGGGGGGGGGGGGGGGGGGGGGGGGGGGGGGGGGGGGGGGGGGGGGGGGGGGGGGGGGGGGGGGGGGGGGGGGGGGGGGGGGGGGGGGGGGGGGGGGGGGGGGGGGGGGGGGGGGGGGGGGGGGGGGGGGGGGGGGGGGGGGGGGGGGGGGGGGGGGGGGGGGGGGGGGGGGGGGGGGGGGGGGGGGGGGGGGGGGGGGGGGGGGGGGGGGGGGGGGGGGGGGGGGGGGGGGGGGGGGGGGGGGGGGGGGGGGGGGGGGGGGGGGGGGGGGGGGGGGGGGGGGGGGGGGGGGGGGGGGGGGGGGGGGGGGGGGGGGGGGGGGGGGGGGGGGGGGGGGGGGGGGGGGGGGGGGGGGGGGGGGGGGGGGGGGGGGGGGGGGGGGGGGGGGGGGGGGGGGGGGGGGGGGGGGGGGGGGGGGGGGGGGGGGGGGGGGGGGGGGGGGGGGGGGGGGGGGGGGGGGGGGGGGGGGGGGGGGGGGGGGGGGGGGGGGGGGGGGGGGGGGGGGGGGGGGGGGGGGGGGGGGGGGGGGGGGGGGGGGGGGGGGGGGGGGGGGGGGGGGGGGGGGGGGGGGGGGGGGGGGGGGGGGGGGGGGGGGGGGGGGGGGGGGGGGGGGGGGGGGGGGGGGGGGGGGGGGGGGGGGGGGGGGGGGGGGGGGGGGGGGGGGGGGGGGGGGGGGGGGGGGGGGGGGGGGGGGGGGGGGGGGGGGGGGGGGGGGGGGGGGGGGGGGGGGGGGGGGGGGGGGGGGGGGGGGGGGGGGGGGGGGGGGGGGGGGGGGGGGGGGGGGGGGGGGGGGGGGGGGGGGGGGGGGGGGGGGGGGGGGGGGGGGGGGGGGGGGGGGGGGGGGGGGGGGGGGGGGGGGGGGGGGGGGGGGGGGGGGGGGGGGGGGGGGGGGGGGGGGGGGGGGGGGGGGGGGGGGGGGGGGGGGGGGGGGGGGGGGGGGGGGGGGGGGGGGGGGGGGGGGGGGGGGGGGGGGGGGGGGGGGGGGGGGGGGGGGGGGGGGGGGGGGGGGGGGGGGGGGGGGGGGGGGGGGGGGGGGGGGGGGGGGGGGGGGGGGGGGGGGGGGGGGGGGGGGGGGGGGGGGGGGGGGGGGGGGGGGGGGGGGGGGGGGGGGGGGGGGGGGGGGGGGGGGGGGGGGGGGGGGGGGGGGGGGGGGGGGGGGGGAAGCCTGTTGACCTTTTTCCAGTGTTTCTTTTTCACACAACTTTTCCAGTGCTACATTTTGAGTTTTGAATTTTTTTATATGTTTTATCATGAATAATTAAGTGTTGGACTAGTCTAGCCTGCTTTAGACTGCACATATGTTTGAAGTTACCTAAAACACATCATCCATGGTCCTCATGTTCAAGGCAAATAGATCAATATAGTCTTGTATATTTACCCATGCCATGACTGTTTTGGCCATTCAACTCTATCGAATATGTTACATTTTAGACTTGGAGCATCCGGTGTGATATTGCATAACACGAGTTACAATATTAAACTGCGACGCAGGAGAACACTACAACAAAGGTTGCGCAGGTGGCCACGAAAGATGGCCCCCTTGAATCACTGGTGCTAGAGCCTGACTCGCAAGTTGCCGTAGAAAATGACCTGGTTTCACAAGCGGAGGAAGAGGACATTGAGGCTCTCCTTGGCACGTAAGTTGCCGAATTGGTAGTGGCATACTTAGACATCTATGGGGCACAACAAACATCTATTTTGCATGAAAACTATGATACTGATGCCGACATTCTATCGGCGCAGCTATGTCATGGCCATTGGCGAAGCAGAGGCATTTTCAGAAAGGATGAAGCGTGAACTTGTAGCTCTCGAATCTGCAAATGTTTATGCCCTTATGGAAACAGAATCTGTTGTGCAAGAGGTATGTGAGCATTTTTCGCTATTCTGTAAATGCACTCTCATCATCTGCACGCCAATTGGAGCATTACTGTTCTTTTATGCAGCATGCAACGTCAATTCAGCATCTGAGTTTTGCTAGTTTAATCTCATATCGATATGAACTTGCACATTTTGCTATGTCTCCCATTATCATGAGGTTCCTACCAAAATGTTAGTTATTTTTTAATTTTATACGTACTTTCAGCTTAGCCTTCCTTGGAGAACCAAATTTGTTAGCTGTATACACACCTCCTAAAAGTAGTCATGCTATTTTTCCATCATCTCATTAGTAGATAAAGCTCGTCCTGATTTGCTTCAAAAGATTGTTCACAGCAGGTTATTTGACATGGCAATGATGCATACAGTAATTGCCTATTTTAGCATTACATATATCACCGGATAAGTGTGCTCAGAAAATTAACCTGGGAAACATAACAAGTGCTCATACTGTTTTTCACCCTCCGGTTTAAACTTCTTTCAGGAGAATAGATTAAATTTTTTACATCCAAGGATTAACTATTTTATTTATTTTACCAATCATTTCCATATGATTATTGTTAGAAGCCACATTTGTAAGTCTTAGTTCTAAACTGTTTCTTATGCATTGTTACACATATTACGAATCAGAGAAATTTGATGCCTTACAACTTCAAGTTTGGGTTCTACAGGTATTGCAGGGCTTAGAAGTAGCTACCATATGTGTTGAAGATATGGATGAGTGGCTTGGCATTTTCAATATCAAGCTCAGGCATATGAGGGAGGATATACAATCTGTAATTTTTCTTACCTCTAGTAGTCCATTTAATTTCAGGATTACCATAAGCTAAAAGAAAATTTAATTATATTCACAGATTTGCAGGTTCACAGCTATGTTTATCATATTACTGACCTATAGTATCATGAATTTTAACCGTTAGTACCTAATTACCTATATGATAGAGTTTCTTTTTTTCCTTAAAAAAAGTAAATATCAAGGAACCACAACCATTGGGACGAAGGTTTCAGAAAACCAAAACTATTGGGGCTAACGGATAAAACCCACCCAAAATGCCCGGTTCAGCTCAGTTGACAGGGAATCTGACCTGCGGGGCCCACCATCCAGTGCAACATGGTGAAAAGAAGGCTCTCGGGAGGACAGGCTCACCGGCACGGTGTTGGAGTTATTCGAGGACGAGCCCAACGAGCCGTCGATGGTGCTGGTGAAGGACAACATGATTCTGACGTATCACTAGGTCATGTTCCTCGCTCCCAATGGAGGACATGCTGACCACCCACCGATGAGAGGTCGCTGTTGCTCCTGGTAAAACCACTTTTCCCGTAATTGGCTCCTCCGCTTGCTGATACAGCTGCTGCGGCAGAGGCGAGGGTGCTTCTGGCACTCGAGCTTGTGGGTTGTGGCCGTGGTCTTCTTCATCAACTTGGCTGACTACGGTGTCGGGCTTGTCATTGCTGTGCTGCACGCCTGCACTGGGTGGCCACCACCGACTACCGGACCAGTTCCAATCTGACACAGCTGTTCGACCTTGTCTGACTCAGCGCGTGACAAGGCAGAATCAGCTCACTCTCCTCCCCGCGTATGCACTGACCAGTAGCCGGTAGGCTCCATGGGTCAGATTCCTTGTTAACTGAGCTGAACCGGGCGAGTTGAGTGGGCTCTGAAACCTTCATCCCAATAGTTGTGGTTCCTTGATATTTACTGTTGAAAAACAATAATGTGGTTTTCTTTTCACATATATATTTGGCACTAGAATTTTGAAGTCATATTTGGCAGCAAAGCTACTGAAGATAATTAGACCGGATTATAATATCCAATTGTTGTTTGAGAGTGAGTTGTGTTAAGCTTCATGCACTAGCCAACGCAACCAAAAGTCCGAACTGATGGAAAGGGCTAGGCAATCCACATATACACTTCAACACCCCCTCTCACGTGTGACGAGGCCTGTACGTGGACGCAAAGGGGGGCAGCAGCAATTTTTAGATAAATTGTGAAATCCAGGATTTGAACTCAAGACCTTAGCTCCAATACCATGTTAAGCTTCATGCACTGCAACCAAAAGTCCGAACTGATGGAAAGGGCTAGGCGATCCACATACACACTTCAACAAGTTGTAGTGAATGATTTGAATATTTCTTTCATCACCTTGAGTATAAGCTTCACTAATTCCTTTGTTTGATTTTCCAGATAGAATGGCGTAATAACAGGTTGGAATTGCAATCTGTAAGTAATGTGGCATTAGGTGAGGAGCTAGACAAATTGCTTGTACTCTTGCAGATTCCACCTGAGGTGGGCACTGAATAAGCTTGTTACTCTTGCACTATATCCATCTACAGTTTGGTGATTACAATATTCATGTGATTAATCATGTTGTAGTATGAGGTGTCATTGACTGGAGGCTCATTCGACGAGGGAAATATGGTCAAGAATATAGAAGCCTGTGAATGGTTAACCAGTGCTATAAAGAATCTAGAAGCGTCCAATCTGGATCCATGCTATGCAAAACTGCGTGCTGTATGTTTTCTCTTTTCCTTGTGTCATAATTTTCTGTCTTGATGATTATCTTGTCAGGTTTTTCCTTCATAGTTATATTTCATTATTATTTAGATTAAACCGAAAATTGTCAAATAAGTCCACTGTCTGGTAACCTCCCACTGATGAAATACATGGAAGGCTTACTATGTACATGTAAATACATCTAGCAGAGACTAGGAGAAACTTACAGCAAACAAGCTGACCTCTTTGAAATGGAAGGTTCCTGAAATGATATTTACTGCAAAGAAAACTACGCGAACATTTTAGAGTCGCTTCAAAAGCTGTGCGCTGTCTTTTTTTCTTTCCTTAACAGAGCAGATACAGTGTTAGGAAACTAGGCCTGTTGAGTATGGTATTCAGTTCCTTTACAAGTCAAATACCTTTTTTTTTCCTTGTTAGTTAACTTTGCCATGAATGTAGGGAAACAGCCTCATTGCAGAAATGTAGGGAAAGGCTACGTACTATAGACCCAAAGTGGTCGGACCCTTCCCCAGACCCTGCGCAAGCGGGAGCTATGTGCACCGGGCTGCCCTCTTTTTTAGTTAACTTTGCCATGAATCTCCAGTAGCGATTGTACATTCTATCAACATGAAAAGTATCTGAGGGTTTACCGATCCATGGTTTATGAGTTATACATAATTGACAAGCTGCAACGTCTCCAGTTTTAAAGATTACCAAAATAATATTTCTCAGCCAATGTGCATTTTCTGTTGAAATTCATACAGGTTAGAGAAAAACGTGCAGAATTTGTACTTCTAAAGTGCACATTCGTTCGGAGAGCGTCAGAATTTTTAAGGAATTACTTTCCAAGTTTGATTGATTCTATGCTAAATGATAAAGGCAACTTCACTCAGGTAAAACCACATCCAATAATTGCAATGAGTTTAAATTTTGGATCAAAAGAGGACTTGTATGAACATTTTATAGACACTTGCAGAAAGGGCAACTGCAGAGGCCTGACCATGCTGACATGAGGTACAAATGCAGGACTTATGCTCGGCTTCTACAGTTTATCAAGGTTACTTGCATGTTATCTTGGTGTGATATTATGATCCTTCTGCAAATAGGGAATAATTAGTTTACTTCATGCTCACTTTATACTACATTTTTGTAGAGTCTGGACAAAAGTTGTATGACTCCTTTACGGAAAGCTTACTGCCATTCTCTGAACTTGCTAATTCGACGGGAGGTAAGGTTCTTTCTATACTTTCTCAAGTCGTTACGTGATTATATTTCAAGACACCGATGCGTTGATTTGGTATAGCTGCTATGACCATGCAAAAGTAACAACTCTGTTTAGCCATTTTGATAAATAAATTTGACTTTGTTGATCTTCTGAGAGGTGTTATCAAGTAACAATCAAGACTTTTCCATCGAGACTCGTTCAGGGCATGCCACACGCTGCTTGGCACTTGGGGACCTTAACCACGCCTGCAAGACCTTAACTTAGCCAATGCATGCAACACTTGACTCGTTTTCACTTAGCCATGCATGCTACGTACATTAACAGAAAGGGATGGAGTACGAGGGGCTACAGGGGTTTAATCAGGACGACGTAATTAGAGAGGGGCTAGAACACGTGCTCCTCCTTGGTTATAGCGTTTTGCCGCTCCTGCCTAACAAAGCGAAAGGGATGGAGTACGATGAGCAACACACTCATCCTAAAAAAATGATCAACTCATGACCATCGGTGCATGGAGGGTTCGACATTCAGCCCACCCCAGTGGGTGCAGGACACTGCTTCCCGTATAGCACGTATGCCAGCAATAACTTTTTGACAACTTCTTCAATTGGTGCAACATGCCGTGAGAATCCATGTCCATGGGTACGGGATTGCCTGCAAACGCCTGCAGTGCAACCTTTCTCTATGTTCTACCAAAAATACTGAGCCTTGAAGTTTCTGTAACTTCATTAGCAATGCTAACAATGCTGAAAGAACAATCGACTAACTCGGTGACCACTCACATATCTCAGTAGCAAATAGCCTATGGGCAGTTAACCTCCAGAATAGCAAGCTTTTTCTGTAAATGCAAAGTGCAATCTTAGTTCTTTTTCTGGGTACCTTATCGAGAGATGGAGCAAAACGAAATTTAAAAAATGGACATGACATGTGTATTCTTTTTGTAGGCCCGTGAATATTCTAATGAGCTCCGAAATAGTTCAAAAGCGTCAAAGAGCAGCACACCATCGTTTGAAGGTCCTGCAGGTGCAAATCAGCCAGCTGGTATTGCAGATAGTCCTGCAGAAGCGTACTCCAAAATGATTACTGCCTTTATTCCTCTTCTTGTTGACGAGGTGTCTCTATTTCTACGCATTTTATGTGAAATTTCAAAGTAAATCCTGTCATATTATTATAATTCACATGTAATATTTTTCATCATGGATGTCTATGACGTAGAGCTTGTTCTTGGCACATTTTATGTGCTTCGAAGTTCCTACATCGGATGGTTCAGATAGTGATGAAGATAGTACCTCTCCGACCACTTCTGGTGCCTCTGGGAGTAGTGCCAAACCAAGTTAATGAACCACCGACACTCAAGTTCAACAATGTTCTCACGATGATAAAATTGTTCTTGCCTTTTGCATGATATAAAACTATCATCTTACTAAAACAATTTTCCAGGTAACAGTTCAGCCGATTTGGGAGTGCTAAACGAATGCTTACAGGAGATGCTCGATGGTATTCAGGTTGATTTTCTTGTCCTTTTCTCTTGTAAACATTGGCGACATGGTTTTTACGAAAAATTGAGAAACATAAAGCTGAAATTTAAGCTATTCCAAGCGTGCAGGCTTCACATGTTTTACATGCCATACTTTCAGGAGGACTTCTATGCTATAGTTGACTGGGCATTCAAGCTAGATCCACTGAGTTGTATACCAATGCACGGCATAACAGATCGTTATATTGCTGGTCAGAAGACAGAGGTTGCAGGATATGTTTCAGTGCTGCTTGATGACTTGGAGACAAGAATAACCATTTTGTTTAGCAGGGTCTGACACTTTGACTATAGCTCTAGGCAGAGATCTGTTGTGCTCCCACTTTGGAGCCTCTACTTTGTTCTTTACTGTTTCAATTTTCTTGGGCAGCACAGTTCGTTGATGATGCCTGTTTCCAGATCGAAAAGTATGAGCGTAATGTAAAACAAGTTGGAGTTGTGCCATATATTCCCAGGTACTTTGTTATTTGTTTCGTAATACTTATGTAGAATCCAGGACCACTGGCTTGCTCAACATGATGCATAGCTTAAGCCTATGATATCCATGTAGTTTCATTGTTTCCTTTTATATAGGTTTTCTCAACTTGCAGCACGAATGGAGCAGTATATCACTGGATCCAGGGATCTAGTTGATCAGGCATATACGAAAATTGTAAGACCTTTACTGCAATGCGGAGCATGTATTTCTTAACGAACAAAAAGAAAATTTATCCATGTACAAACTCTGTTAGATGATAATCAATGTTGCTTCTTTTCAACATACGCCAATATTCTACTAGTCAGAGCTATAGTTACACTATCAACCATGTTCCTAGTTTACGTAATATGTTGATGTTTCTGAAATAGGTGACCATTATGTTTGTGACTCTGGAGAAGATTGCTCAAGTGGAGCCCAAATATGTTGATATTGTACTCTTGGAGAATTATGCAGCTTTCCAGCACAGGTTCTTCTCCCTTTTTTTTTCCTTAATTGGTGCGCCTTCAACGTACAACATTTCTCAAGAGTTTACACTTCTATTGGGATGCTTGATATCTACTCATGATTATCCAGAATACCTGGTGGTCTCAACAACTGATTAACTTGTCATATTTGATTTGATATACAGTCTATATGATTTAGCGAATGTTGTGCCAACACTAGCTAAATATTATCATCAAGCCAGTGAAGCTTATGAACAAGCTTGCTCGCGCCATATTAATCTTGTCATATATATTGTAAGTTGTTTGCAACTTCTTTTGGTCCCATAATGCCTTTGGCTATGTAATACACTGAGGCATTTATACTACCACATTCCAAGTTTTTTTTTTTCATTTTTTTGCATATTTGTTTCTTTCAGCACTTTGAAAAATTATTCCAATTTGCTCGGAAAATCGAGGAACTGATGTACAACATGAGTCCTGAGGAGGTAAGTAGTGCCATTTGGCCCTTCACTTCAGTTTGAAATGTAATATCATTTATTTATCATAATTTCCAAGCTGCATTTTCTCTGGACCTAATTCGACATTGCTAATATTGTTCTGTGCATGTCTTGATCAGTTATCTATTCTGGCCAGAAAACCAAATTAGTTATATGTCGCCACCAATAGTAACATGAAATTTCATTATGTTTTTTTAAATATAAATAGGAACATAAAATATTAATTATTGATGCTTTCCAAGTGAAACATTTTATTTTTCTAGATTCACGTACCAAGTTGTTATATCTAAAATATCTTATGTGCAAAATGTCGCTAAAATGTGTTTGCTTCCGAGACATAAACATACATTCCCTCACCTGAATATTTATAACGCTTAAAAATGTTTACATACTCAAGGTGTAGTGCACAATGATCCTTTTGCTAATATAATTTTTTCCATGGATCTCTCTTATGACATGATTTTACAGATAGCCTTCCAAGTTGGAATGTCGAAGGTAGATTTCCGCAAGATGCTGAAGTCCAGCCTAACTGGTGTATGTAAAGAGTAGAATTGGTTTTCTTCTCTTCCCTCTTAATTATCTGAAATCATTTCAAATATATTCTTTTGTTCATATTCCTTTTAATTTTATGACAGCTGGACAAAACAATCACTGCAATGTATAGGAAACTACAGAAAAATATAACCGCCGAAGAGTTGCTACCTTCTCTATGGGAAAAGTGCAAGGTATTCCATCTTAAATTTTAAACTAAAAGATTATCAGGGAATCTCTCCTCCATTGAAATTTGCAAAGTAGGAGAAACATGGTTCCTTTGGACAGATTGCTTGACTGAAATAATGGAAGTGTTGATCAGTGCCAGTTCCATATTGATACACGCTAGTTCCATATGACCTGGTGTATTTGATCACTGTTGGTAGTGAAGTTTAGCTAGAAAATCATGAGTAGTTCATTCTGATTAACTGCGAGTAATATCCTGCTAATCTTTGCTGGGTAATCTGTTGGTTGCAGAAGGAGTTTCTCGATAAATACTCAACCTTCCTCAAACTGATTGCCAAAATATATCCCAACGAAACGGTGACATCTGTGAATGAGATGAGAGACATCCTAGCTAATCTGTAGCAACTTTGCTCTTTTATAAACTTTACAAGGTAACTTTGTGCACTTCGATTTTGGCTTTTGTATGCTGCTACTTATTGGTATTTTTTATGGAACTTTATGGTATTAGCTGTTCTTTTCTGTTTGGTGTATGAATTGTAGTAGTTTTTTTTCCTGGTTCAATGGATTTGATTCAGCTATCTCTCTCTTAGATAGTAACATGTAGAGTATATTTATTTTACAGAAACAATTGTCCAGGTGTTCCGGCTATTCGTTGTAGAGAGGAATGAGCGGATCTGGGCCGAGTCGGGGGCGACTGATGTTGGGCGACAGCATGCTTCACCAACCACTCAGTGCTATGTAAAAGTATGTCTAAATTAACCGCAAAAACACTATTTTGTTTTGCCTAGTGACCAAATGTAGTGCAGTGTTCCTACTATTCTGGCACATATGTAATAAGAATAATAGAAACAATACAATGTAGATTTTGAGAAATCGTAGGTGCCTACATATATTCTGGTTTGCACATGAACATGGCACCCTCTGCATATGTCGGCGAATGCGCTTGCTGAACTATTTTCACAAATATGACCATATGTTACACTGTGGTTGATCACCAACGTATTGTGGTTGAAAATTGTCCCCGAAAAATATATCCAAGGTTGCTTATGGAAAAACACCAGTTATGTATTTCTGTGTAGACAAAGATGGTTCGGAAGTTCTGAAAATGGCATGAGTTAAATGTTTAGTCACGAACAACACTCCAAGGCTTACCCTACCATCACTATCAGAAAAAAAAGGCTTGTCTTACCTTGACCCACGTAGGTAGACACAAAAACAGGACCAGGACCAGGAACTTTGTCGTGAGATTCTCGGCCGGCATTGTCCCACACGTTTGCATTACTTTTCTCGGGATTGGCACGCCCACCTCATCTCCAGGGAAGCGACCCGGGCGAACGACGAACCCTAGTGTCTCCGACACATTTCCTCGCTTCCTTCATTGACGCCAGGCAAAACTCACAAAGCGGTGAGCGAAGGTAGGGCTCCTCCTTCGCTCGACACTAGCATGACAGACATGGATAGTGTAGCGCTCATGGCGGAGAATGGGCTCCGGGGCGGTGGCCTCGGTTTATTTCAGAGGCATTGTGTTGGGATTTAGTGCTTAAGGACTAGGGGGTGGGGGTGAGCAGTCCTATAAAAAATACTACACCTTGTTTTAGCAGTTCACATTTTCTAAGCAACAACTTTCTAGTAGGTCCTTAGGAGCACTAAACAATCAACTTCAAAGTGTATGGCTGCGGGAAAAGTAACTTGCACGGAAGTAAAAGATTTAGTTGAGAGATTCCAAACATGGGCTCGGCGATGTATTTCCTGTGGTTCGTATAGTTGGTGCTATCCTAGTCCCACATTGATGGAAGCTTCGAACCAAGTGGTTCTAGGGTCACTCGGGGATCCCGGTTGCGTTGTGCACCAAGGGCCCACCAAGCGCAACCAACCTTCCACCATGGCCTATCGATCTTCAATGTCAAGCATCACTCAGGTGTAGATCTTCATTTAGTAGGTGATCTTCGGGCCTTTACAAACTCTTGATTCCTTCACAATATAGTGGATGGAGGCTATCAAGTGACTCGTAACCGTCTAGGCGACACACATCCTCCAAGAGTAACAAGCAAAACAAAATCACTTGGTAGAACTCAAACTATCTTTAATGAAACCATTCTCATGAACTCATATGATCTCTCTCTCTCTCTCTCTCTCGCTCTCTCTCTCTCACACACACACACACACACACACACACACACACACACACAGGACGGGGTTGGTGCAAGAAGAGAGGAACACTTAGGAGTAGGGGTTCAAGAAATATGACAGTTACCCCGAGACTTCTTTCATTCTCTTCTTGCCTTGAGACTGTCTAGATTTGAACGAAATGATTGTCCAATGCTTGAAAATGGAGTGGAATGGCATGCTAGTATTTATGCAGAGCTCAACAGAAATATGACCATTGCCTTGAAAAAGTAAGTAGCCCGAAGGCACTGGAGAAATAATCTTGGAATTACCACACACATTAAAAATTGAATGGTTAGAGCATCTCCAGAAAGCATCACTTAAAACACAACACTCGTGAAAGGATCGATATGGTTGACTAGAGGGGGGGGGGGGGGGGGGTGAATAGGCAACTACCAATTTTTAGTTCTTTTTTATCAAATTAGGTTTGACAATAAAATAGGTTGTCTAGGTATGCAACTAGGTGGACAACCTATATGACAAGCACTACAACAAGCTCACAAGCAAGCGCAAGATATAAACACAATGTAAGCTTGCACAAAGTAAAGGTTAGAAGTAACCACAAGTGGAGCCGGTGAAGACGAGGATGTGTTACCGAAGTTCCTTCCCTTTAGGGGGAAGTACATGTCTGTTGGAGCGGTGTGGAGGCACAATGCTCCCCAAGAAGCCACTAGGGCCACTGTATTCTCCTCACGCCCTCGCACAATGCAAGATGCCGTGATTCCACTAGTGGTGCCCTTGAAGGTGGAAACCGAACCTTTACAAACAAGGTTGGGGCTCTCTCCACAACCGAATTGAAGGCTCCCAACACCACCACAGAGCTTCACCACAATGGATTGTGGCTCCGAGGTGACCTCTTCCGTCTAGGGTGCTCAAACACCCAAGAGTAACAGAATCCACACAAGAAAGTATGGGGGAATCAAGTTTCCTTTGGTGGAAGTGTAGATTTAGGTCTCCTCCTTCTATCCCTAGCAAATCAACAAGTTTGAGTGGCTAGAGAGAGAGATCGGGCAAGAAAGCTTGGAGGGCATTAATGGAGGAGAGAGAAAGGCAAGAGGTAGGTGGGAGGTGGAAGAACCACCTCCTTATGTAGGGTCCCTCAATATCCAACCATTACAACAGTTTTTACACTGCACCGGTACAACCGGTGGAAGCACCGGTACAACCGGTTTGCACGGGGTAGCCAGAGGAAGGGCACCGGGCGGTACAACCGGGGGCAGCACCGGTAGGCAAAAGCCAGCCGGGGACTATCGGTCAACCACTGCCCAACAACCGCTCTAGTCCAGTGGGGAATCACTCCCAAGCGGTACTAGAGCCGGTGGTTAGGGCGGTACAACCACGCGGACGGAGGTACCGGGGTGGTTAAGTCTGGAGCGGTACAACCGCTCCAAGACAGCCGGTTGTACCGGGGCGCGCACGCCACCGAAAACAACCGGGCCACCGCCGCCCAAAGTACCGCTCCAGTACAGCAAGGGAATCACCCCGAAGCGGTATTAGGGCGGTGCCTATCCGGTACAACCGTCGTGTAGTGCACCTGTGTTAGTGGCTAAGTCCCTAGCGGTACAATCCCCCCACCCACTGGAGCACTATGGCCAGAGGGAATCACCCCTCTGGCGGTAGTTGCACTGGAAGTACCAGTTACGCCGGTACAACTGGTCCTGCGAGCGGCGCCGCATCACTTCCTGTTTGCAACAGTTGGACAAGAGGCTCTTTCCTCGAAACAGAAGGAAGCAAGTGGGTGCAATATGAGTGTGTACGTGCATTGATTCACCCAGTACCTTCCGATGCGGATTCCCTCTTAATAGTACGGATTTCCTACGACCAAATAAATAAAAGCGTCGGAAACTCCGTCTTTGATCTTTTCCGTTCGGAGGGAATGCCTAACCATCTTGTGCCATACGAAGTTAACCTAAGTAGCTAAGGCACACGATTAGTCCGCAAAATGCGTTGTCATCAACACCAAAACACTTAGGGCGGGAAATACCCTTACAACTCAGAAGTACTGGGTGAAGAATAACAGAGGTTTCGGACAACACAACCTACATGAGCACCAGGAAAGTATAATCAACAAAAGGTATCTTCTTACATGATCATCAGCCTTAGCGGGAGTGTGCTCTCAGATAGAAGCTTTTTTATCATCCCGGAAGCCCACCTTTGTTAGGGTATTTCCCGCCTTAGTGTTTTGGTGATGATGACAATTCACTTTGCGGACTAATCGTGTGCCAAGTTACTCAGGTACATCTTGTTTGGTGCAAGACGGTTAGGCATTCCCTCCAGACGAAAAAGATCGAAGACGGTGTTTCCAACGTGTTTATTTCTTTGGTCGTAGGAAACTCGTACTATTAAGAGGGAATCCGTGTCGGAAGGTACTGGGTGAATCAAATGCACATACACATTCCATTGCACCCACTATATATACTTCCGCTTGAGGAGAGAGATCCTCAAATTCTAGCTGTGGCAATAGTTTTTATGGGCCAGTGGTTCTACCGCTCTTCCAAGCGGTTGTACCGCTGGACTGGTTGTTCTGGCACAACCACCGCTCCTAAGGGTGATACCTTAGGGTTTGCCACCTCCAGGAAGCTGTCAAGCGGTTGTACCGCTGCCTCCGGGCGGTTGTACCGCCTCATGCTTGGCAGTTCCCTGGATCTGGTGCACAGCGGTTGTTCTGGCCCAGCACCGCTCAACTACCAGAATCCGTTCTGTAGTGGAGCGGTTGGTGGGCGATGGTGGACCGGTAGTTCCTGGAGGGCTTCCGCCAACCGGTACTACCAGTGTCAGGAGCGGTTGTACCGCCCATGACTTAGCCACCACCTGGACTCTGGTCGGGCGGTTGCACCGGCCCAACCACCGCCTCTACCACAGCTATGGGGGTGGCGCCCTTCTGTGGTGAAGCGGTTGTTGGGCGGTTGTGGACTGGTTGTTCCCGGGTGACTCCGGACAACCGGTACTACCAGAGCTGGTCCTGGTTGTACCGCCTGACTCCTTTCTGCAGTGTACCCCGTGAATCCCGGTTGTACCGGTGACTCAGGCGGTTGTACCGTTGCAGTGTAAAAACTGCTGTAACGGTTGGATTTGGGGGGATACTATATAAGGAGGTGGTTCTTCCACCTACCTTTTACCTCTTGCCTCTCTCTCTCTCCTCCATTGATGCCCTTCAAGCTTTCTTGCCCGATCTCTCTCTCTAGCCACTCAAACTTGTTGATTTGCTAGGGATTGAAGGAGGAGACCTAGATCTACACTTCCACCAATGGAAATTTGATTCCCCCATACTTTTTTGTGTGGATTTTGTTACTCTTGGGTGTTTGGGCACCCTAGACGGAAGAGGTCACCTCGGAGCCACATTCCATTATGGTGAAGCTCCGTGGTGGTGTTGGGAGCCTCCAATTAAGTTGTGGAGAGAGCCTCAACATTGTTTGTAAAGATCCGGTTGCCGCCTTCAAGGGCACCACTAGTGGAATCATGACATCTTGCATTGTGCGAGGGCGTGAGGAGAATACGGTGGCCCTAGTGGCTTCTTGGGGAGCATTGTGCCTCCACACCGCTCTAACGGAGACGTACTTCCCCCTAAAGGGAAGGAACTTCGGTAACACATCCTCGTCTTCACCGGCTCCACTTGTGGTTACTTCTTACCTTTACTTTGTGCAAGCTATTGTTGTGTTGTATCATTTGCTTGCTTGTGTTATCTTTGTTGTTAGCATCATATAGGTTGCTCACCTAGTTGCATATCTAGACAACCTATTTGTTGCTTAACCTAATTTGTTAAGAAAAGCTAAAATTTGGTAGTTGCCTATTCACCCCCCCCCCTCTAGTCAACCATATCGATCCTTACAATTGGTATCAGAGCCTTGTCTCTTTTTAAGTACTTCACCGCCTATGGTTGACGACGGGGCAAGGGTGGAGGAATTACCCGTGGCCGAGGGAGTGACCACGGTCACACGTGAGGATTTAAATGAGGCAATTGCCTCACTTAAAACTCCTTGAGGGCCTCAAACTTTCTACCGATCCGTTGCAAGTGGTTAACCCCACCAATTCGGAGTCGGATGCCAACTCCGGTAAGGAGGGGGCTAGTAGTGATAAGCCTACTTTACCTCAAGGAAAGAATGGGACGGGCAATCATGCCGCGGTTGCCCCTCCCCCGGTCTATGGAGGACCGGTACCTTCACCTCGCATTAACCCTCTTGGTCCTCCTCCTAAGCTTGATTTGAATAACTTTCATGATTGGGTTTTTTGTATCAAGTCTCATTCGAATCACAGGTAAACACAACTTTGGAGAGTCATTGAGCAAGGCTTCTACCCTCATGATTGGAACAACATGCCGCCAAGAGAAGAAGTGGACAATCAACTCAATCACTCCGCTTTGTTCATTCTCCAATCCGCAATGCCGCCGAAAGAACTCTCTCATTTGCGGCCATTCACGTGTGCCAAGGAGGCTTGGGAGCACATTGTCTCTTTGTACAAGGGAAGCTCAAGCATTCAACGGTCCAACTTTGAGGTCATACTTGATGAGGCCGATGAGTTCGTGATGAAAGATGATGAAGATCCTCGTGAGCTATACTGGAGATTGACTACTCTCGTGGTCTCACTCCAAGACCATGGGAGCAAGGATATGGATGACACTTGGGTTAAGCGCAAGTTCCTAAAGGCCATCATGCCATTCAACAAGAGCATGTCCTCCGTGATCCATCAAAGACCGGACTTCCACACCTTGTCCTCAAGTGAAGTGTTGGATGAATTCATTGCAATAAACATCTTGAACAAGACCGCCGACAACGCTCTAGCTTGTGTCCAACGGTCAAAGAAGACCAACCTTGCTTTGAAGGCCAAGGCCATTCCGGAAGAAGAAGAAGATGAAGAAGAGGAGAGTTGCCCCGAAGACACCAAGTATGCTTACCATGAGCACATGGCTCTTGCGTCAAGGCAATTTTGGGGCAACAAGAGGAACTCAAGGCCAAATTTCTCCAAGAACAACTCAAGTGGCTCCAAGGGCAAGCAACGTGTGAGAACTTGCTACAATTGTGGCAATGTAAGTCACTTCATGGTGGATTGCCCATATGAGAAGAGAGAAGACAATGGTGGCAAGCTCATCCGCAAAGACAAGGCCAAGTCCTTCCCCAACAAGAACAACTTCACGAAGAAGGCGCCTCAAAAGGGGTTGGTGGTGCAAGAAGAGTACAACTCCGATGATGATGATGCAAGTGGTGAAGGGTGTGCAATGGCCACCATGGCCATTGCCACCTCTTCCCCAACCTCGGTGTCCCTCTTCGACGCCCCCAACGAGAACTTCATCCCCAAGTGCCTCATGGCAAGAGGCATCAACAAGGTAACCTCCAACATCAAAACTTCATTCACTACTAATCCCCCTTTGCCGGATTATGTGGATGAAAATGAGGAGGTAAAGGTGGATGAAAATGAGTTCGACAAGTTCTTGGGTAAGCTCAAAGGTGAGACCAAGAAGCACTTTGTTGCTCTCTTGGAACAACTAGGTGAGGCCAATGATATCATTGAGTCTCATGAAGAGACTATCACTAACTTGGAAGGCCATAGTGGTGACTATGCCGATGAGATTGCGGATCTTTCCATTGCTCTTGAGGAAGAGCGAGGTCTTCGTCCGGCTCTTGAGGAGTCGCAAAACGTTGATGTCGCTAAATTAAAGAAAGATCATGATCATGCTCTAGTTCTCGCTCGTGTGCTTAAATCCGAAAATGTTGAGCTTGGGGTTGGCCATGCTAGACTCAAATAGGAGTTTGAGCTACTTGACAAGGCTCACAAGGCCTTGAAAAATGCACATGCTACACTCAAGGAGTCTCATGATCAACTCCAAGTGAAGCTCACTAAGGAGATTGCCACATGTCCTCCGTTTGTGCTAATTGATAATGCTCATACTACTAACCCTTGTTGTGAGCATATTCATCTTGTGGAAGAAAATGCCAAGTTGAAGGAGCAACTTGAGAAGGGCCTTGTGACTTGCATACAAGGCGAGAAGAACCTCAACAAACTTTTGAGCAATCAAAAGGAAGTTGTGGCCAAGGAGAGACTTGGGTTTGCACCCAAGTCAAAGAAGAAGAAGAATAGCAAGACCAAGAAACCTCTCCCTCTCAAAGAGGTATTTATCAAGGAAGGAGAGGGTGCTCCTAAGGAGAAGAAGAACAAGGTGGTGGGTGGGGATGCCAAGAAGGGCAAAACCACTCCTCAAGACAAAGCCGGTGACTTTAACCCTTCTTATGTTTTGTGCCATGCTAGTGATGGGCATGTTTATGCCAAATTTGTTGGTTCTTCTTATGAGTACATTGAATGGTCTATTTGGGTTCCTAAGACCCTTGTTACTAACATCAAAGGACCCATTCAAAAATGGGTACCTAAAACCAAGCATTGATCTTATGTAGGAGTTTGCTTCCGGTGGAGGATCATGGTTGCTCGATAGTGGAGCAACAAATCATATGACCGGGAGCAAGCACTTGGTGGTGGACGTGCAACCAAGCCCATCTATACCCACCCATGTTCAATTTGGTGATGCCTCAACATCTAAGGTATTGGGTCTTGGCAAGGTTATGATCTCTCATGATTTATTAATTGAGAAGGTCATGCTTGTTGAGACCCTTGCATACAATTTACTTTCCGTTCGTCAACTTGCACTTATGGGCTTTGCTACATTCTTTGATCTTGATACCGTGGCCCTTTTGTGGAGCAAGACTCTTAAAGTAGCTTTTGTTGGGCATGTCGAGAACGGTCTCTATGTTGTTAACTTCTCGGAGCGACCCACTAAGATCGCAATTTGCCTAATGGCTAAAGTTGACGTGGGGTGGCTTTGGCATCGCCGACTAGCCCATGTCAATATGAGATCTTTGCAAAGTCTCCTCAAAGGGGATCACGTTCGTGGACTAACAAATGTGAGCTTTGCCAAAGATCGTGCTTGCAGTGCTTGTATCGAAGGAAAGCTTCATGAGATGGCTCACCGACCCACTACTATCATCTACACGAAGAGGCCCTTGGAGCTCCTTCACATGGATCTCTTTGGACCTCCATCCTTTGATAGTCTTGGGGGAAGAAAGTATTGCTTGGTGATTGTGGATGACTATTCAAGATACACTTGGGTATATTTCTTCAAGAGGAAGAGCGAGACCTCAACAAACCATCATCGACTTTGCAAATGAAGCTCAACGTCAACATGTTGCAAAGATATTGATGATTAGAAGTGACAACGGCACCGAGTTCAAGAACTACACCTTGGATGAGTTCCTTAGTGATGAGGGGATCAAGCATCAATACTCCGCACCATATACCCCTCAACAAAATGGTGTAGCGAAGAGGAAGAACCGGACGTTGATGGACGCGGCAAGGACCATGATGGCAGAATTCAAGTCTCCGTACAACTTTTGGGCCGAAGCCATCAACACCGCATGCCATGCATCCAATCGGCTCTACCTCCACAAAGACTTGAACAAGACTCCATATGAGATACTTACCGGTAACAAGCCCAACCTCAAGTACTTCCGGGTGTTCGGGTGTAAGTGCTTCATTCTCAGAAAGGTGTTCGTTTGTCTAAATTCGAACCTAGAGCTCAAGAGGGCATATTTGTTGGTTATGCTACAAACTCTCATGCTTACCGTGTCCTCAACAAATCCAATGGACTCATTGAGGAGACGTGTAACGTGGTTTGATGAAAATAATGGCTCCCAAGTGGAGCAAAGTGGTCTTTGTGATGTAGGTGATGAAATTCCTCCCCAAGCCATAAGAAGAATGGGGATTGGTCAAATACTCCCCATTGAGGAACCCCTTGTGGCCGAAGGAGAAGGACAATGCTCTACGCAAGTAGAGCCATCACCAACCATTGACCCACATGCTTCCGAAGAACAAACCCAAGGGCCTCAACCAAGTGAACAAGATCAAGGGCAAGATCAATCTCATGATGATGGTGATTCACCAAGTGATGCCCAAGATCAAGTTCAAGACTCCGAGCAAGTTCAAGATCAAGAGCAAGCTCAAAATCAAGAACAAGTTCAAGATCAAGAACAAATTCAAGATCAAGAGCAAGTTCAAGATCAAGAACAAGCTCACGACGACGCTCAAGACGATCAAGATGATACTCCTCAAATGCCTATGGTGGAGCTTTTGGAGCGTCGTGCCGCCAAGATTGCTTCCAAACTTAAGCATCAAGGACATGTCTTGGAGAACGTTTATGGAAGCTTAAAGAAAGGGGTAACCACTCGTAAACAATTATCAAACTTTTGTGAGCATCACCCATTTGTTTCTTGTGTTGAACCCCAAAAGGTACATGAGGCGCTTGAGGACATTGATTGGCTTGAAGCCATGCATGATGAACTCAACAACTTCGAGCATAACAAGGTGTGGCAATTGGTGCCAAGGCCAAAGAAGAACCACAATGTCATTGGAACCAAATGGATCTTCAAGAACAAGCAAGATGCGAATGGTGTTGTTGTTCGAAACAAGGCAAGATTGGTAGCACAAGGCTACTCCCAAGTCGAGGGTATTGACTACGGTGAAACCTTTGCTCCCGTTGCTCGTCTTGAATCTATTCGCATGTTGCTTGCATATGCATCTCATCATGATTTTCAGTTGCAACAAATGAATGTGAAAAGTGCATTTCTTAATGGTCCTCTTAATGAGTTGGTATATGTCAAACAACCCCCGGGGTTCGAGGATCCCAAGTCCCCCAATCATGTATACAAGCTCGATAAGGCACTCTATGGCCTTAAACAAGCCCCACGTGCGTGGTATGAGCACCTTACCGAGTTGTTGCAAGACCGTGGGTTTGAAATTGGGAAAATTGATCCCACTCTTTTTACTAAGAGGGTTAAAGGGGATTTGTTCATATGCCAACTATATGTTGATGATATTATCTTTGGTTCTCCTAACAAAGCTTTCAATGATGAGTTTGCCACACTCATGACGGAGAAGTTTGAGATGTCCATGATGGGAGAGTTGAAGTTCTTTCTCAGGTTCGAGGTTAAGCAAAGAAGAGAAGGAACCTTCATCAACCAAGCCAAATATACCCAAGACATGCTCAAGAGATTCAAGTTGGATGGCGTCAAGCCGGCCAAGACTCCAATGCCTACCAAGTGCCAACTTGACATTGATCCCAATGGTAAAGCGGTGGATCAAAAGGTATATCGCTCCATGATTGGATCCTTGCTTTACCATTGTGCATCTAGACCGGATATCATGTTGAGTGTGGGAATGTGTGCACAGTTTCAAGCCGCACCTAAGGAAAGCCACTATGTGGCGGTCAAGTGAATCTTTCGATATTTGGCTCATACTCCAAACTTTGGCTTATGGTACCCCAAAGGTGCAAGCTTTGATCTCATGGGATATTCGGACGCGGATTGGGCGAGAGACCGTGTGGATAGGAAGTCAACTTCCGGAGGGTGCCAATTCCTTGGTCGCTCTTTGGTGAGTTGGTCTTCGAAGAAGCAAAATTGTGTGTCTCTCTCCACCACCGAGGCCGAGTATGTAGCCGCCGCAAGTTGTTGTGCACAATTGCTATGGATGAGGCAAACTTTAAAGGATTACGGTGTCACTTGTGACAAAGTGCTATCAAGATCTCCTACAATCCAGTGCAACATAGCAAGACGAAGCATTTTGAGATTCGTCATCATTTCATCCGGGATCACATCAAGTGTGGAGAGATTGATATTATCTACGTCAACACTCAAGAGCAACTAGCGGATATTTTCACGAAGCCTTTGGATGAAGCAAGATTTCGCGAGTTAAGGCATGAGCTAAATATCATTGATTCGAGCAATATGACTTGAAATTAGGCTCACCCCACCGCATTCATCATGTTCTCTTGTTCTAGATGTAGGGATGGACATAGGGGGAGTGTTGTTCTCTCAATGAACTCTCCCTCCCCCCATTATGCATAAATAAATCATATCTTTCACATTAGCCAATTTTGATGGTACTTGTGCTTCAAAGATGAGTTTTGGTCATGGGCCCAAGGTTCAAATCTTCGCGGTGCCATACCAATTGACTCAAACATAGGTGGCTCCGGCCACCGCCCCTTTTCTCCTTTTTTGAAAAGGTTGGGTTTGTCGTTTGGATCTTATTCGCTCTTGCTAGATTTCTTAGGTCCTAGGTGTTTGTACTCTCCAAGTATTGGCCTTTATTGTTTGCTTCTTGCAATCTTGGAGTTTACTTCACCATATTACAGTGCCTTGTCTCCATCCTAAGCCTTTCCCTTCCCCGCAAAACATCTAGTTCCAATTGCACACAAGTTGATCTTGGCGTGGGTGACTGTGACCGGGCGGTACAACCGGTGGTCAGGGCGGTTCTACCGCTCTGCCATTCGGTTGTAGTGTCCCAGCGGTACAACCGGGGTTATGGTGGCGGTTCTACCGCCACTTCCCAGTCCTGTGCTACTGGCGGTACTACCGGGCGGCCCCAAGCGGTCCTACCACTACCTCCATGGCAACAGAAGAACCGCTCGTAGCCCCTGGCAGTACCAGGGGGCGGTACAACTGCTCCACGGTCTGGGCAAGTATATAAGGGCGTGGGCCGAAGGGGTATCTCTTTTTCCCCTTCGTGCCCGTCCTCTTCTCCTGCCCTAGCCGCTGGTCATCACCTCCCTCGCCCCGGAGTGCCCTCCGGTGCCCCGGATCTGTTGGTCCCTCTCGGATTCGCTCCGTGGATGCCAACTCCTCCCCGATCTCTTCCCATGGATGCCGGTAATGCCCCGTTTTCCTTCTCTCTTGGTGTCAATCTTTGAAACCACCATTGTTAGGGCATTGCTTGATATCCCGCGTTTTTGGCTAAACTATTGGGTGGAAGAGATCTCTTTACTACTCTTCGTTGTTTGTGGATAGCTAGAAGTTGAAAAATTGCTATTAGTTTCGAACCCCGTTTGTACCCATTCTCCCACGGGTGGAACTGCTCGCAAACAGTGGTACAACCGCTCATTATGGGCAGTACAACCGCCGCGGCGGTACCACCGGTTGGATAACCGGTACAATCGGCATTCCTGAAACTTGTAGCATTTCTTTTACTTCTCTCTGTTTCACAAGCAACTTATTCCTCCTTTCTTGTGTGCAATCCTCTCATCTTTTCTGGGTTATCTTGTGTGCTTCCCGTGTGTGTGTGCAGGTGGCTCTAGTTCTCGCTCTGCTCCTCACCAGAAGACAAGGAAGAGAGTCCGTAGGGGCAAGCGTCCTGATGACACTGAGGAAGAACAGGAAGTGGTGGTTCCCACCAAGCCCACCTGTCATGAGAAGTTTGCCGCTGCCAAGCAACGTGTGGCCTTGCCTATGCACAGATGGAAGCAACCGGACATTCAGAATCCCTATGAGGTCCCCATCGCACCTCGGTGGACCACTGTTCGGTTCAGGAATGAGATGCAAGTGAGGATTGTGCATGAGCTTTTTGAGCATCACAAGAACCGGTATGCCAAGCAGTGGACCATTAACCTTGATCATTGGAGGAACAACATGGAGTACTTTGGGGAGGCATTGGCTCTTTGCGAGGAGTTTGACTTGGTCAAGCTCATGTCTATCAACTGTGACTTTGATGTGCAGCTTATCCATCAGTTCTATGCCACTGTTCATTTCGGCACCGATGAGGCTCGTACTCTGACTTTCATGTGCCGTGATGAGCTCTTTCAGGTGCCTTGGAGAGCCTTCTGCAATGCTCTCAGATATGATGACATCGGTCTCACCGGGAATGGTGGCATCCGTCCTCACGACCGTGCCAATTCCATGGGTAAGGAGATGCTTGCCCCCTTGTACATTCGAGGGCGTGGAGTACTTGGTGAGTCCAAGGATCTGGAGAAGGTTTATGATATTATGCATCGTGTGTTTCGCAATGTGCTTCTGCCCAAGGTTGGGAATCAGGATGAGATCTATGGCTATCTGGTCGATCTGCTGGTGGCTATGAAGTCCAAAGTGGGCTCCGGTACTACTTTTGATGTGTCCAAGTGGTTATGGGAGGAGATGTACATCATGGTCATTTTCTGGAAGGTTCCCATATATGCTCCTTTTGTCATGTGCTTTCTGAACTCTGTATGGGCAGTTCGCAGGCCTGGAGAGTCTCTCACATCACCAGACAACCTCACTGTGCATGAGGTCAAGCAACTCAAGAAGAAGAAACATGCTGAGCCTCGCTTTCCTGCTGATGATCCTGAGGATGTCTATGCCACCTCTAGTGATGAGGACTTTGAGCTTGAGTCCGGGGCCAAGCTCTCCTGGGTGACAAAGCTCACAGACAAGGTGAAGAAGACCTTTTGCTTGCAAGTTCGTGTTCAAAAGAAGCTATATGAGGCACATGTGAATGAGAAGAAAGCCAGACGCAGACAGATTGCGATGATGAAGCACCTCAACATCCCAGTGACCAGTGGATCCGAGAAGAGCATCACTCCAGAGGACAAGTGGATCTTTGAGAACAGCACTTGGTCTGACGATGAGGCCTCTGGCCGTCCTGCTACCTCCACCTCTGCTGCTGCCGCGGGTGATGCTATGGACGAGGACGAGGAGTCTGGCGCTGATGATCCAGAGGAGACCAAGGAGTCAGAGGAGGACTACTGAGCTCTGGGGCGTTAGCATCGCTCTTTTCCTTTTTGGTGTCTTGATGCCAAAGGGGGAGAGGGTTCTATTAGGTCTTGGGATTTGCATGGGTGTGGTTATTTGCTTTGATTTGGACCTTTTATTTGCTTCGAGTGTTTTGTGAACTTGTCATGTGTGGAGACTTTGTGCATGGTGTGAGACATGCGATCCTGATATATCTTAACTTATCTTTATCATGTCTTGTTTACTAGTAGAGCTTGCTTATCATTGTTGCCCTTTCATATTGCTCTACTTCTCATCTCATACAAATGCATGCGTATTGTCTATTCTTGTCATTTGTACTTACTGGTTGGTCTATAAAATCTAGGGGGAGCTTTGATCCTAATGTGAGCACTTTGCATTCCAAAAGCAAATCAAAATAGTGCACACATCTAGGGGGAGCCCGTCTATATTTTCTAGACTTCTAGTGCAAATTGTGTGGTTGTCATCATCCACCAAAAAGGGGGAGATTGTTAGGGCATTTCCCGCCTTAGTGTTTTGGTGATGATGACAATTCACTTTGCGGACTAATCGTATGCCAAGTTACTCAGGTACATCTTGTTTGGTGCAAGACAGTGAGGCATTCCCTCCGGACGGAAAAGATCGAAGACGGTGTTTCCAATGTGTTTTATTTCTTTCGTAGGAAACCCGTACTATTAAGAGGGAATCCGCGTCGGAAGGTACTGGGTGAATCAAATGCACGTACACATTCCATTGCACCCACTATATATCCTTCCGCTCGAGGAGAGAGATCCTCAAATTCTAGCTGTGGTAATAGTTTTTATGGGCCAGCGGTTCTACCGCTCTTCCAAGCAGTTCTACCACTGGACTGGTTGTTCCGGCCCAACCACCGCTCCTAAGGGTGATACCTTAGGGTTTGCCACCTCCAGGAAGCTGTCAAGCGGTTGTACCACTGCCTCCGGGCGGTTGTACCGCCTCATGCTTGGCAGTTCCCTGGATCTGGTGCACGGCGGTTGTTCCGGCCTAGCACTGCTCAACTACCGAAATCCGTTCTGCAGTGGAGTGGTTGGTGGGCGGTGGTGGACCGGTAGTTCCTGGAGGGCTTCCGCCAACCGGTACTACCGGTGTCAGGAGCGGTTGTACCACCCATGACTTAGCCACCACCTGGACTCTGGTTGGGTGGTTGCACCGGCCCAACCACCGCTATGGGGGTGGCGCCCTTCTGTGGTGAAGCGGTTGTTGGGCGGTTGTGGACCGGTTGTTCCCGGGTGACTCCGGACAACCGGTACTACCGAAGCTGGTCCCGGTTGTACCGCCTGACTCCTTTCTGCAGTGTACCACGTGAATCCCGGTTGTACCGGTGACTCAGGCGGTCGTACCGCTGCAGTGTAAAAACTGTTGTAACGGTTGGATTTGGGGGGATACTATATAAGGAGGTGGTTCTTCCACCTACCTTTTACCTCTTGCCTCTCTCTCTCCTCCATTGATGCCCTTCAAGCTTTCTTGCCCGATTTCTCTCTCTAGCCACTCAAGCTTGTTGATTTGCTAGGGATTGAAGGAGGAGACCTACATCTACACTTCCACCAAAGGATATTTGATTCCCCCATACTTTCTTGTGTGGATTTTTTTACTCTTGGGTGTTTGGGCACCCTAGACGGAAGAGGTCACCTCGGAGCCACATTCCATTATGGTGAAGCTCCGTGGTAGTGTTGGGAGCCTCCAATTAAGTTGTGGAGAGAGCCTCAACCTTGTTTGTAAAGGTTCGGTTGCCGCCTTCAAGGGCACCACTAGTCGAATCATGGCATCTTGCATTGTGCGAGGGCGTGAGGAGAATACGGTGGCCCTAGTGGCTTCTTGGGGAGCATTGTGCCTCCACACCACTCTAACAGAGACGTACTTCCCTCTAAAGGGAAGGAATTTCGGTAACACATCCTCGTCTTCACCGGCTCTACTTGTGGTTACTTCTTACCTTTATTTTGTGCAAGCTATTGTTGTGTTGTATCATTTGCTTGCTTGTGTTATCTTTGTTGTTAGTATCATATAGGTTGCTCACCTAGTTGCATATCTAGACAACATATTTGTTGCTTAACCTAATTTGTTAAGAAAAGCTAAAAATTGGTAGTTGCCTATTCACCCCGGGGGGGCCCTCTTGTCAACCATATCGATCCTTACAACCTTATTCTCCCTCACTAGGCAATCCTCAGGAGCTCCCCTCTTCTTCGATCCAGCAGCAACAAGAACTCCTTCATCAGTTTTGATTGTGAATCCGAACATAGAATCATCCATCGATGAAGAAGCACGCTTGCCTTTCCCAGAATAATCTAGATATCTCTCCAACAGCTCCCTGAAAACATAAGTCATTTTGCATATCCATAAGCTCCAAATGGCAGCAACTCCAACCATACCTGTAACAGTTTTCTTATTATCCCTATTCCACAAAGCAGGCAATTCAGATATGTTATCAGGAGGTGAAAAGTTAAAGGCGTCATCAATATCTTTGAAAACAGATTTGCAACAATACAACCACATAGAAGATGATCAACAGTTTCAGGTTCATCACAGAAAAGACATGACTCAGATTATCTCTAGAAAAAATCTTATTATGCACCACCGACCAAACAAACACCAGATATCTACGAGGGACGGTAATTTTCCAAAACTTATCCCAGCCAGGGGTAGAAACCCCACCCCGGTTGATTTGATTATAGAAAGACTTAGTGGAATAACTCCCAAAAACATTCATGGTCCAAACAGGTTTATCAGCCTCCTCATTTGGAATGCATCTATTAATAATATATAGAAGATCCTTCCACTTCTCCAAAAAGGAAGCATCAACACACCTTCTGAAAGTTAGTTTTAGTCCTGGCCATCCCACACCTGGTTAACAGTACAGTTCTGTTGCTAACAAAGATAAAACAGATCCCAAAATTGAGTTTTTAGAGAAGAATCCCCAGCCCAAATATTATGCCAGAATTAAATTTTACACCCATCACCTAATACCCATCCGTAGAAGGGTCTGACCCAAGCCAAGGTCCAAGTAAAGCCTTTCCAGAAAGGAGAACCCAAGCTTTCCTTAGACCAGAGAATGTCGAGTTTGTTAGTATGATATTTATAGTCCACAAAATGACAAAATAAGTCCAAATCTTATTCTCACCAGCAAAATATCTCTTAGCCCAAGAGGCAATCAAGGACATCTTAACTTCCCTTAAGTTGGGAATACCTAAGCCACCAAAGGATTGTTTCTGGACACAAGCCCCCAATTTGCCAAATGGTACTTATGAACATCACCATGGTTTTACCCATGTTCAAGAATTCGTCTGATTAACCAGTTAACTTGTCGATTAATCCCTACTCATAGGGTCACCGAGTAGCCGATAAACTAAATAATCGCCCGACTCATGGATTAACTTGCCGAGTAGCCTATTAATCCCCTACTCGCTAGCCAACCGATCAGCTACCAGTTAACAATTTCCTCAACAATGGGTTTTACCATAGGAAGTGAGCTATCTAAGAAGTAATGGCTTTAATTGCCCATTTTTGAAATTTTATAATGGACATGAGATACGTGGGGATACTTGCAATACAATACAAGTACAGAGGTAAACAAGCTTAGCTTCATAGCTAAGTAATTTCCCCCTCCGGCCATATATTCTTTTAGTAATCTTATCATCAATAATAGGCTGGAGGTCCTCCCTGCGAAGCTTAGCAAAATGCAGAGGAACTCCAAGATATTTTAAAGGGAAAGAACTTTTCATACAATAGAAAATTTGAGCCAACATCATAGAGACCTCATCCTCCACATTAATAGTTAACAAATCACACTTGTTGAAATTTATTCTCATACCAGACAGATTGTCAAAGCAAGAAGGAGCCACTTAACATTTCTAGCATTATCTAAATTGGGGTCCCAAAAAAGTAAGGTATCATCAGCATATTGTAAACTAATGATCCAGCCAGGGACAACATTGGGGAGGACCCCATATATGATATTGTTGTGAGAAGCTTTAATCAACATTTTAGAAAGCACATCTGCAACCAAGTTGAATAAAATGGGTGAAAGGGGATCCCCTTGTTTCAAACATTTACCACTAACAAATAAAGAACCATTCATATCATTCAACCTAACACATAAGGAACAATTTTGGATAGTAACCCAACTAATCCATTTATTACCAAAGCCTCTGGAGGAAAGCTTCTCCATAAGGAAATCCCAGTTTACTCTGTCATAGGCTTTCTCATAATCTAGTTTGAGAATAATCCAATGAATTTTAGATTGATGAAGTTCATGTATAATCTCATGAGCAGTGACAACACTCCCAAGGATGTATCTCCCCTTCACATAAGCAGTTTGACAGGAAGACAAAAGTCTATCACATATGGGAGAAACCCTATTAGTCATAGCCTTACTGAAAATCTGTATAGAGCAATTACTCAAACTAATTGGCGGTAGGCTGTTTTTCTCAGTGATACATGTTGCAAAGAAGACTTCTTGGTAACACCGATCAAAATCTTAATCTTGCTTGGCTGAAACCGGCGGCAACGATGCTCGTGCGCACTTCTATCCTCCTTGGAGGTGTTACTGTCAAGTTGTCTATGCCTATTTTGGGGTTCTAGGGAAAACATTGGTTCTAGGTCTTCCTAGAAAAAATGATGGCACACTCAGGTATCTTGGAGCTAACTTGATTGGCGAGAACATTGGCTGCTAGCAGCGGTGTTGGGGATATTCCCCACGGATGAGACCCGGTGTGGTGTCGGTTTAGGTCGTTACCCACTCCTTTTTCTCTTAAGGAGGTTTACCAAAGGGAGAAAGGCTAAGGACCTGGAAAGAAGACCCGACCCATGACTGCCGGCTTTCATACAGGCCTTGCAGGGCCGGCTTACAAGAAGGCCCAAGAGCGGAGCTCCTTCAACTTGGAAAGTAAGGAAAGTCAATAAGACTTAGAGTAGGATACGGGTTAAGAGTATGACTCGGAATCTTATGTAAACCAGGGACCTAGCCTATTATATAAAGGAGGGTTCCTGGGACGTCAAAGGACAAGTTACAATCTCTCGAAAGCTAGGTTAGTGAAATAGCACCCTTGTAATCGAGATCATCATCATCAATATCAATCAAGCAGGAGTAGGCTTTTACCTCCACCGTGAGGGGCCGAACCTGGGTAAATTCGTGTCTCTCGATTCCGATCAACCCCGTTCAAGCCTTCATCTAGTAGTGATGGCCTCACGACTTAGTTCTCCTGTGAGGACATCTGCTGTGACAAAACCACGATAGTTGGCGCCCATCGTGGGGCCAGCGCACGGTGGTGTTGAGTTCTTGGAGGGAGCTCTTCCAAGAATCGAGAAGCTCGCGATCGACCAGATGACCAAGAGTCAGCGTGGTAAGCTCTACATCAACGACACCGGCTGGAGCCCTGAGGCTGACTCCGTCGAGTCAGGATACCGGGCCCCCTTCGGCAAGATCGACGTCTTCATCGGCATTATCGGTGAGTCCGCGCAAGAGCCGGAGATCGCCGTCGGCTTTGTTGAGTCGGCTCGCCGGGTCTCCCCTGTCCAGACTCTTCGTCGGTTTCATTAGTGGGATCGAGCAGGAGCCGGTGCCTACTGCTGACTCTGTCTCACGAGGAGATATGCTCGTCTATTCTGACAGCGAATCATCCGTCGGAGAGAGCAACCATGATGAGACTGGGTCCATTGTCCCTCTTTTCGATGAAAGGTTGGGAGAGTACTCAGATTCCTACGGACCACCTCGTCGCGCCGCTGTCTATAAGGCAGGAAACCAAAATCATCCTCGTTATGACGATGGAGGAAACTTGGTCACGGATGCAGCAAACCCGTCCTTGAGCCAAAACCCGGTTCTGGTCACGTCGGGTCAACTCTCCAATGTTGTGGCAGCAGCAACGGCCGCAGCCGTCGGTGCCAGCATCGGGATATCTGGAGCTCAGTCATTAGCGGAGACGTCGGCGGCTCTCAGTGAACTTCTGGCAAACCCAGTGACCCCAGAGAACGAGGCCACGAGGAAGGCAGAAATCAAGAAGTGTCGAGAAAAGCTAGCCAAAGTCCAGGAAGAAATCGCTGTGGAAAATACACGTCTTGCTAAAGCTCATAGCGACGTCCTTCAGGAGGCCCAGCGATTGGAGGATGAGGGGGTTCATCTCAGTTTTTCTTCATGACAAGGTGATTTGTCTTTAGCTAGTATCTTAGCCAAAGCAGTGGAAGTTTCAGGCGCCGGGTTACACTGTTCAGTGGTAACCACTACATCATCCCGACGTCAGTCGGCTTCACCATAGACGGGTTGCCACTTCCTCCTTCCACAAATGTGGATTTCGGAGGATGTTGACCATCGACAACCGGGTCATCCCGAGCCGGATCTTCGCAAACCAGATCTTCAGGAACAGAGTCTCGAAGGGGTATTCCCATCTCAACGTCTGTATTGGCAGCAGAAGTGCCACTTTTCTCCTTCTGAATCGCCTTGGCGCTGTAAAACAATGCAATATGATGATGAACAAAGGGGAGTTTAGAGTTAATATGACAAGTTCACAAGGTTTACCCGATGTTTATGGTGAAGACAGGTAGTTGGCTGGCACTTGATTCACCAGATGAGGGTGAAGTTATTTGGTAATCCGAGTCAGAAGGATTCAATGGGGTTTTTAGCTGGCCGGCTCTGGGGAAGGAAGGAGTTGGGCTTAGTTGCTCTTGTCTGCGCAGCCGACGAGGAGACGGCTCATGGGAAAGGCCTTTAGAAAGATCACCTGGACCAGAGCTCCGGGTCTTCCTTTTCAAACTCTCAGCATGCCGCGTTTTCTTCAAAGATAAGTTTGAGTCCAAGTAAGCTAATGGGTGTGAAAATGGTACCTTACGAACGGCCAGCCAGGTCCGCCTTCTACCAAGAGTTTTGAACTCAGAGACACTAGGAGTTACCTCTTCCTCGCTCTGTTTACTGGTTCCCGTCTGTTCCTGTGAAGAGTCGGCATCTGGTTATGAAGACGACCAAGGGAGTCAAGATCTTCTACCTCATCGATTTCTTCTTCTTCTTCCTCCTCGTCCGCAGATTCATCTTCGGGAGGAGTAGGAGCTTGAAACTCAATTTTCCACCAGTCGGTTCCCACTTGAGTGAACATAAGCTGGCACTTCAAAAGACAAGTAAAAAATACAAAGTATAACTAAAAGGTGGATCGAAGTACTGACCTGAGGTGCCGAGTTACCAGCATAAAAAGGGGCAAGACCCACAAGCGAGATTTTCTCACGAGGCTCGCCCATGAGCTTCTTGACGGCTTTGGTCAGCTCACTCGAGGACAGCTCTCTGTGGCTGAAGCACATGTCATCCTCTGGCTCACCAGTATATTCATGCAATAGCCGGGTCCTGAAACTGAGAGGTTGAATGCGCCAACTGACCCAACACCGGGTCAGATCTATTGCTGTGAGCCCATGAGCGATTAAGGCATTGATCCTTTGATAAATGGGCGCTAGTTTCTGTCTTTCTTCCGCGGGCGCATAGGAGGTCAGCAGATTGGAATATTCAAGCCGGCTAAAATGATAGCCTGGCAGTGGATTCTGGTGCTCTGGGAGGTGTCTTTGCAGTAGAAGATTTTTTTTTGCCATCCGTCCGGATGACTCGCCAGCTTCATATTAGGAAAGATGCAATCCCTGCGCCTCTGGATTGTTACTGCTCCACATTCCAAAGCCGGTCCTCCACTACACTCGGTTTGCTTGTTGAGGTAGAAAAACTCTTGAAAGAGGCTGATGGTTGGCTCCATCTGGAGGTAAACCTCACAAAAAACTTGAAAGGTGCTCTAGTTAAGGATAGAATTGGGAGCAAGATCTTGGAGTCTCACATCATAATATTGAAGGATGTTACGAAAAAATCTCGAGCCGGGTGGTCTGAACCCTCTATCCAAATGATCAGCAAAAATTATAATCTCGCCTTGACCCTGCTGGGGCCGGGTTTCCTCCTCTGGAGTATGCAATTCGATCTCATCCTTGGGAGGCAGCGAGCCGATCCGTACCAGCTCTTTGAGTTGGAGCTCGGTCATTGAAGACTTTGCCCAATTTGCGGTGTTGCTGGCTTAGCTGCCTTTTTCCCTTTGTTCTTGGGAGCCATGGTTTTAGCTCGCATAAAAAAGGCAAAGGAGCTACAAGATAACAAGTAGGAGTGTAAGCCGGTGGGAAGGACAGGTGCTATGTGCATCAAAATATCTAAGTTCATCCAAACATGAGCCGGCCAAGATTGTCATGTCACAAGAGCCAGGAAAATGGTAAACGACTGCCGGGTCAAAGGTTTGTTACAAACGACCACTATACAGATTGGAATAGTAGTATGGATCTAAAAATACTGAGAAAAGGAGAAATAAAACCCTAGCTATGGTGAAGAACACTAAAGGTGATGGCAAGTGGGATCGACTACGACTGCAGATAAGCGAAAGGTTGTAAGGAATCTACGGTGGAGGTGTAAAACATGTGATGGCAGATTGAATCTAAGAACAAAACTGTGGCCATTGATGAACTAGGACAAACTATGAAGGAACTGCGGTAATGGCGTACACTATGGATGGGTGAGCACTTACAGATCTGTTGGGGATGCTTGAAGCTTCGGGCTTTGTCGATGCGGCCACAGTGAACGAATGCGAACTCCGACAACAACAACAGCGAAGATGTCAAAGCTCCGGCGACGACGGGAGTCAAGAGCTCGAATGGGCACGAGGACGATGGGAGCGAGAGGTGGAAGAAGGACTGGCACGCACGGGGTAAAAATGGATCTGGGGGTCCCGCCGCTCTTTATATAGGCGGGGTAAAACACCTAAATGTCATGATGTATGTGGATTTTTGGAGAGAGTTGTGGCAACAGCCAAAGTGGAAACATGATATATGTATAAGAGAGGATTGACAAAAATGTTGATACGATAAATGGATTAAGAAGAAATTAGGACATGATAAATGGATTTAAGAAGTCATGCAAAGGAAAGGAGGAATGGAAAAGGTAAAATTATATATGAATCTTCTCAGGTCTTTCGCATGATGACACACTACTCTATTATGATACAAATTTCCTATGAGCCTTTGCACAAGATAAGATCAACGATGCACAACCAACGAAAAAAATGAAGCAACCAAAGCATGATAGAAGACAACCATAGTAAGCAAAGAACATGCAAGTATGTAAAAACTTATGGAATTAATAATGGCCAGCACAACTGGTATGTCTGATTTTCATAGGACGGAGCATGAGAGGTCTCTACAATTTTCGATTTCTCCCTGATAAATTAATGGGTGCAGAATTTAACAAATGATGGGTAGTTGCACTAACATTTCATATGTTCTTTTGACTATATTATTTGTTTTCTTCACTTTGGGATAGAGGAGAACTTTTCACAAATGCCATTGTTGTATTCTACACCCATTACTTTATCACGGAGAAACTGGAAATTGGAAGTGGCCCATCATCCTCCTTCCTATGAAAATAACATATGTCTGTTTTGTTGTCCATCATCACTTCCATGTATTTTTTGCATACTTGTGTGTTCTTTATTTACTATGGTTGTCCTCTCTTGTGCTTCGGCGGCCACACATTTTTCCTTGGAGACTCGTGGACATTTGTATCATAGTACAGTGGAATTTCATCACACGGAAGACATGCAGAAGATTTAGATGTGCTTTTACCTTTTTCATTCCTTCTTGATATTGCATGATTCTCCCTTCTAGCATAATTTCTTCTTTAGTTCATTTCATGTATCAACAATGTTGGTAGTCATCTCTTCTACATATATGATGTTCCACTTTGTCTACTCCCGTAACTCTCTCCACAAATTTGCCAATGTGAAACATTGTTTCTACTCGGACTTGTACATGTCATAATCTTTTTTCTTGAGTTAGTCATCAGATTGACCACTCATGTACACTTCCTTCAGTCTGCACCATATGTCATTGAACAACACAATCTTGCGGTTCATTCCCCCAGTGATCTTTGTAGTCAGTGGCCTTGTTCCTCCGATCTACGGGACTATTGTTGTACTTCTTGATTACATCCTTACAATAAACCTCACATTTCTCTGAATTCCTATTGATAGAATCGACAAGGTTGTTTAATCAAGCAACGAATCTACATGTTTAATGGTGTACATTAGAAACAAGTGTAATGGATAGGTTACAATAAAAATAGGTAGAATAAAGCAAATAATTACCAATGATATGTTGTCACTTCGGTCCATTGCAGTCGCTTGCTACCCCTTTATTTGGTGTTGTCCTATAGTTCCTCTCCTCATTTTCCACTTGAATTGTTGTAATTCACACCATAGCCAGACTCATATGCAATTGATTCATTGTTCATCAAATTCATGAAGGGGGTGTTATAATCCGCCATCTTCTACAGAGTTGGGTACTACACAAAAAACTATGAAAAGTAGCCTATATAGAGAGTGTGTGAACTAACATGACGTCTTCTCATGTTGCACGTAAAAATACTTGAACGGTTCTATGAGTTGCATCTACCAGGTCATATGGACAATAATAACTTCAAAAGGTCTTTTGCCTTGCAGCTTGGTCAACACTGATCTTTAAATTTTGACGAGGGGGTGACCCTTCACATCACAACCACCAGATGCACTTGATCAATGCACCGTGCAAATCCGAAGCTTATGGCATGCTTGATCTGTCGATAAAGTACCTATGTTTAGCTTATGACATGCAAACCAATTTTTCACTCAAACTCTTGGATGCAAGACACTTTTTGGTCATACCTTTATGTCTTCGAAGTTGTCTTTATTACTTGTTGCTTAATTCTTCTTCAATGCAGGTAGTCTTTATGTTGTGTTGACTTTGCTGCCTTTTCAGTTTTGATGTATTCTTAATTATTTGTGTGGTTAGTGTGTTTGTGATAACCATGTGATGTCAATATTTTGTAGTAGCGGCCCTTTCGGTATCTTGGTATTGCACGAGGTGCAGCTGGATCCTCTCATTTTTTGTCTACATATCTAATTATTCTTGTTGCCATTTTGAAGGATCAAAGATGCCCGAAGAGGTAGAATTTGGGGGTGGGGGTAGGCGACTACCAATTTTTAATTGTCTTAGGTGATTTTAGAGGCAATTGCGGTATAGTAAGTTCTCTATAAATGCAACTAAATGAAACACCTTATATGATGAAATACAACAAGCTAGTAAGCTTCACAAGGGCACAACTAGCAAGCAAGTAGTGACAAGTAAGAGCTAGGGTAAGAGACAATTGTTTCCAGCAAGTTGCTAGTAGTTGGGGCCCCAAGTGCAAGGATTTGTAGCAAGCAACAAGTTTTTCCCTCAGTGAGAAACTAAGGTATCAACTGGTGAAGTACATTTTTTCTACACCAATGATAAGTTCTGCAGCATAAATACAACATCGCTTGTGCCCCCGACAAGACTAACATGGGTGTCAACCTTGCTACCTTTGCTAGTTGTACAAGATATTAAAAGATAATGTGGTAGATACTATATTTTATTTTTGGAATAAATAATAACTGCAAATAAAAGAAACAAGTAAAATGTGCTAGAAATGCTTTCTTATAGTAAAAAATCGCAACTCATATTGGAGCAGCAATGATCAATGTCGATGAAGAAGACGATGAATTCTCCCTCCGACAGAGCCTCAGATTAGTGCCGAAACAGAGATCGCCTCGGGAAGTGAAGTGGCGGCAACGAAAAAATGCTCGATAAATATGATGGGGGTTTACAGGGGTATATATAGCTAGATGGCAAAGAAGGGAGTTAGTGGGTCCTGGTGGGCCCAGGCGCCTGGCTTGCCCTTCCTCTAGCAAAGTCCTCCTTTGGGAATTCTAAGCACTTCTATATTTTTCATAGTTTTCCCTGTAGTGTAGCTATTTTATTTTCCTGAAACCAAAAACAACTGGAAAACATGAACTGTAATGGCCAGAGGATTAATAGGTTAGTTCCAAAATAAACTTTGAAAACATTACAAAAATGATGGATAATAGGCATGAACAATATAAAATTATTGATATGTTGGAGACATATCAACAACCACAAGTGCTGGAGAAGAAGATGTAATATGAAGTTAACACTCTTGGGGGAGTGGTAAACTTCATTGGAAAGGTGGAGGTCAATGAATGCCCTCAAGACAAAGAATTTCTCACCTAAGTCTCTGAGTACCTTGACCAACGAATGTCCAAGCACTCTTCACTAGGGGTAGTTCTTCAAGTGGACTCCAAAATCCTTAAAAACAAGCCCGGAGCACAAATTCACAACTTGGAAGTTCCCAGGAAACAACAACCACCTAGGGTTCCCCACAAATCCAAGAGTAACAAGATGCACATCTAGGGAGAAATCAATAAACGCAACTTTTGGCTTGCTGAAAGTGTAGATCGGGATCGCCTCCAAATCTCCGTAAATTTGTGGCAAGAAGGGAGCTCTAGGGAGGGAGACCTCAAGCTTTATAAGGTTCGATAATGGTGGAGGGGAGGTGGAATCATCACCTTCCTCGTGGGGAAGAAGGTGGTCTTATATAGGGGCTCCCAAGATCTTCTCATTATGGTCACTCTCTATACTGCCTGGAGGCCATCCGGCCAAGATCAAAACCACTCTGACCTTGGCCAGAGGGTCCTTTCTACTTCCGTGTGCAACATGACAAATTTAATACCATATTGACCCATCTGGAGTTCGTCCGGAAGCTCCGGGGCAACACGGTGAGCAACTATAAGGCATTTTTGAGGAACTTTTTCACTTGGGCTGTGGGTGTTTTTTGACATGTGCTTGTACGTTGATTACTACACCTTTTCCGCGGCGTACTCCCTCTTTATTATGACATGCCTATGACTCAAAAATGAGAAATCATGGGTATAAAATTTGCGTGTCATCTTATTTTATCCTTTTTGCTTGGGGAGGGGGAGGGGTATCCGACCACACACTGTGCACTAGAAACATGGTTAGTCCTATAACGATAGTGTCATTAACACAAAAATCCTCACTAGGGTTGCTATGGCAAATTTTATTGTCACATGTGTGTGTGTGTGTGCACGCGCACGTGTACTGATTTGGTATGAACAATAGACTTCATTTATAATTGGTTGTACAATTTGGGAAACATTCCATCTAAGCTTCATCTTGTAATTTATAATTTGCTCCAGGAGTTATTTATGCCTACATGTTCTGCTTGTGTACACCAGCTTGTACGCTTGCTTAGACTTTTCGTTGATCTTATTGTTTGTCGCAAGGACGATACTATCTACTCATGGTGACTCGGATTGAGGCACTATGTTGAAGTACCCATCACAGGAGGAGAGTACTTATCTCCACAAGCACCAGACGCAAAATTTTGCTTTCATCGCCCTTCCAAAGCACCTATGCAAATCGATCGTTTTCTCTGAGGCACCTGTGTAAGCGCATGCATTGTACATGGCCTTAAGGATTCTCCTGGCTGTCTGTGCTTTTAGCTAGCAACACGGGAACAAGTAGAGACGTGTCCAGTAGTCTAGCAAATCAATAATGTCTTTCCGAAATATTTACATTCTCTAAGCTCCATAGAAAGGGAGAGCCCTAGCTGCTCCGGGCAATGAGGCGCGTGTGGGACCAGCCTATCAGCGGGTGAGAGGGGTTTGTTTAACGTAAGGGCACATGCTCCATTTACCAGTGTCTTCTATGTGGGATCTTCTTGTTATGTACTGGGGAAGGAGAAATCATTCTTGCGGGAGGCGCATGTGCAACTAAGCTAGCATTCGGTCTCTCTACTGGCGCTACGGGTGCGGCTGAGGGCATCCGCGTGGGGTTGGGGTTGCCGAGGGGAGGTGTTTCTTCCGCCATCAGATGCTCCACTCTATGTCCCATCTTCCAATTCCATGGTTTTTGGTTCTTTTGTTCCCCTTTAGTTCCTTCTGTTGCGGTTGGTGCCTTTGTTGCGGTTTGTGGCTATTGACTGTGTGGCTGATGAATTTGGAGGGGGTTTGTGGGGGAGGGGTGGGGTCCATGTACTAGGATTGCTTAAGCGGTGGAATGTGCGAGGGTTGCGTCTTTTCTTCACATGTTGTCTGCTCAATTTAAGAGATAGTGGGTAGTTTGTTTTTTCGCATCAAAGTGGGCGGTGTTCACCTTTTCTGGCCAATTTTGCCGTTGTTGTTAGCGTAGGGGTGTTTGTAGGTGGTTGATTTATTCACGTTGTTGCCCATATGTGGTTGGTGCCGCCATTAGGGTGGAATTTGTAGTCTGCTCAGTGGTTCTGTCGCTCCGATTTTTCTCTCATTGTATGGTCGTGCGTGTGCATTTTCTTTAGTTTCACATCAAATGGAGGGTCTACCTGATGGATGTCGTGGTCAGAAGTTGCCCCACAGGGGTAGGGGTGTTTTCAACGATAGTTTACTTCTTGGACGACGCTACGCGTCGGTCGGCCAATCGAAGCGTGTGATCGGTCACCTTCCGCATTGTCCCCACTTTGTCTGTACACAACAACCAAAAAAAACCTCGTGTAGTAGACTACAACCGCCTCAGCGTCCGCCTGTTCACTTCATAGCACCAGTCTCTATGCTGTCGGCTGGCTAGCAGCATTGAGGAGCCCTCTCGCAGCACCCCCAATTTTGTGGCTCAGAGTAGTCACCATGCGCAGCCCCTAGCGAGGCCGCTCGCTAAAGTGATGGCGCGTCTCGCGACTCATAATACTAGTGAGGCCGCTTGCAGCACCCTGACACTGTGGCCGCCATAGTCATCACGCGCATCCCCCGGGTCATAGCATCGGCAAGTCCGTTCACAACACTTAGCATAGTCGCTCGGAGCACCCGATGTCTCCGCTTTGCAGTAGTCGTCACGTGCGTTCCCTGCCTCACATCACGGGGGGGGGGGGGGGGGGGGGGGGGGGGGGGGGGGGGGGGGGGGGGGGGGGGGGGGGGGGGGGGGGGGGGGGGGGGGGGGGGGGGGGGGGGGGGGGGGGGGGGGGGGGGGGGGGGGGGGGGTTGCTCTCAGGAGGGACGTCGGTCGGTAGCAGCGGGCGCCATGCATTTTCCCTACATTGCAGCCCAGCTAACCCGCTCGCAGCAGCGTCACCCTGCTCTCGCATCATCTCACGTAGTCGCTTGCAGCACCGTGCCGTGCTTGCAGCGGCGTCAACCTGGCTTGCAGCAGTGTATGCGGCGATTGCAGGACCCGCTTCTCTGCTCACAGCAGGGAGGCCGGCCAGTAGTAGCGGGCTTTCTTTGCAGCAACAACAACACAAAAATAAAATATAGAGAAGAGAGATCACTCGCGAGATAAGGTCAAGAGGCAGCAAAGCATATGGAAAGGAGAGATGAAGCATACGTTCAGTTGGAGATGAGAGATAAGGGGTTGCGTGGAGGCGACCGTCGTAGCACCCAGGTCGACCGCCCGATCGTAAACATTTATCTTACTTCTTTCTCCATCATTGCAGGATCATTCTCTGACCGCGCCTGGTGTACCAAGGGAGAAAATAATCCTTCCGATTTGTTCTCTCATTGTGTAGCCATACGTGTGCATTTTCTTTGGTTTCACATGAGATGAAGGGTGTGGTGCCTTGGTTATAGAAGAAGAAAAAAAGGTGTGGTGCCTGATCGTGGACGCGGCTGCCAGCAGTTTGCTTGTATGTATTTTTTTGCGTAGACAAGCTTTTCGTCCTGCCACAGGGATATAAATACTATTGCTCCATCTCCTGTCTTTCTATCGTAAATGCCGCCATTGCAAGATTTCTCTCCAACTGTGTTTGTTCCTATGTCGTGACATACTATTCCTATGTCGATCGGTGCACGAAGCGAGAGAGAAAAAAATCCAACAAAGAGAACGGAAAAACAGCACGCCTGCCCGCGACAACTTCTACTAAACTTCAATTCCCTGAGGTTTTCTGGACAGCGGCGACACACAACACAGCATTAGCATCCAAGCATTGTAGCATCCTCTTCTTACTAGAGATATATGTACATAAACACGGTGATGATACATCCTGATAACAGGATCGCTATTATTGTAGAATGTCGAGGCGCAGTTCCAGTATTATGGTAAGAAACCCACAAGAAACTACCGCCCAGCAGGGCAGATATCTTCCAAGCTGCAACAAGGGAAAGAAATTCTCAAATGAAAGAACCGTCATACAAGATGAAAATCTAGTGCTGACACAACAGACCTTTGGCCCAAGAACTCAATGATGTCAGTAGTGACGGTTGATCTCTTGTTCTTCTCAAATGCAAGCGCCGCAGCTTTTCTGAGCAATAGAGAGCCAGCTATGCACCCAAGAACCATAGGATTCACGCTGCATTACATGAAAGCAAAATCAGATCTTATTTAAATTAGAAAGTTAGATTATTAGTGATAAACTGGAATAAGTATTACCTATTCTCTTTAGGTTGCTCATTTGACAAGAGAAAGTGTCGTGCCCACGATGAAAATACTGCCACGCTATCACCAGTAAACGAGATTAGACAACAAATCGACCAACCTTGGTTTCAAATGGAGTGTGTTTGAGATACAGGAAACATAAAATTTCATGGTTGCTTGTATTATTATTTTTCGTTGATTGAACGCCCAAAAAAAAACCATACATAAGATGTCAAAAAAGACCATTCAGTGATGTCCGAACCTTAATGTTGACCTATCATTATCATTATTATTTTTAGATAATACTAACCAACCACCTTACAAGTGTACAGCTAAGGTTGGGAATTATCGGAAGAGTTGTCCAATCAATTATGATAAAAGTGTAACTGTTAGAAAAAAAAATCGAAGTGTAAGCAACACACAAAGCTGAATCTCAAGTAATTAACGACAACAGTATAATCCTGCCAAGCAATTATGGATCCAATACATATGTTCCAAGCATTAGATGCAGATGTGCTGTGCAAACCTAAAGATATATCACGTGAGCTCAATAGAAGTATGCTTGTGTGGAATGAGTTTCGTCAATTTGCTGTGGAAAATATAGCCTAGGTACACATCATTTGAAGTTTAGAAGCGTCAAGCGTGTTTATGATTCGAAATCGACTACGATTACAATCATAAAGCCTCTAAAGTTTAGAGAGCAGGCAGGTTAGAGTACAAATAACCACTCTATGTTCATTCATTTGGTTGCCCAAAAACAGATGCTAAAAAAAATGCATCCTTACCATTAGAACACTAATATTGGTGAAAGAGGAGACAAACATTAGCATAAAGTGTATTAATGGTGTGCACAAATGTAAAGCTGTACAAATTACAATGAGAGATAGACAGTCAACATGACATAGGGTACAGTGAGGAATACTCAGCACCGAGAAGCCAACAGACCTTCCAGAGAGAATGTCGCCTTGACCACCACATCGCCTTGGAGAACCAAAGGTACTCACTTGTGTGACTTCAGATAAAGAAATATCCAGTAGTTCAAAGAAAATGTAGTTAGTACTAGTAGTAGTCACAAAGAGAATTGCAGCATTTTACACAAAAAGATGAGGCCACGAAGAGAAAGCACATGTATTTCAAGCATGAGCTTAACAGTTGTAACCAAGCAGCTTTGTAGTATACCTTTTTTACCATCACTAATTACATCTGCTTTTCCTTTCCTCATGATGGTTACACCACCAATTCTGAAAGAAAACAAGGTTACAGATGAACATTAAAAGAAAAATGTAGCAAATATTCTGCTCATACTTTTGGCAGAGTGCAGTCAGTTGCTCGGAAGCATTTTCCTCATTTACTTCACAGTTAAGAACCTTCTGGACAAGACGCTTGTACTCGTATACATTTGGCGTTAAGATGGCAAGAGAGTTGTCTTCAACAAGACCAATGTTATTGGTTATAAGGAAAAGGCCATCCTGCAGACCATACAAAACAAATTCAAGTTTGACCCATAATTTGGAGTACAAAAGGTAATTAAATAAGTTCGAATCATACCCCATCAACAACAGTTGGGATATTAGCCTGTCGTGCATGCCTCATGATATTACTGACACAATCCTACAAATAGGCAAAGTGAAGTAAAGGTAAGACAGAAGATAACCTAAATACTATCTTATTCTTACTGTACTTAAACCTAGATGACAGAATCTCAACAAAAAATCATTGATGTGATTGTGAGACGGTGATACAAAATAGAAACTTTCATAATATCGAAACATTATTGAATTGTTATATTTCTTCTACTCTCCAAATTTCTAACAGTTTAACCTCCATGCCTAACGATTCTAAGTTTGTGTGCATATTAACTCCACCCTACAAAGAATATACCCCTCAATTTCCATGCCTAACGATTCATGACCGAATACATGTGTATATAAACTCCACCCTACAAATCTAGCAACTTCATGACTGCAAATACCTTTCAAATATTGGAAAGATCGTCAAATTAGATTCGATAAAACGTTTTGACTTAACTAGCACAAATACACATATAAATGCCACCTGATTCAAGGTTCAAGCTGGCCTCAAAACAATAAATGCAGAAGGAACCAGAAAATTATAAATACGAAGATGTTTAAGGAGTCAAATAAGGGCAATTCAGCAACAGTCACAACTAGCAAGTACTCCCTCCGTCCCAAAATGTAAGACGTTTTTGACACTATCAAAATGTAAGACTTTTTACACTATGATAGTGTCAAAAACGTCTTACATTTTGGGACGGGGGGAGTAGCAACCAATGAAAAGCAAGAAAAAAGAATTAAACAGGACAGAAATATTAATTATATTTTCAGAAGCTGTTAAAGTATGCAAGCAAACCATAAGAAATGAGTCCCTTCCAAGGCCGGGGCCAACAACAATGCAATCAAAGCGCTCCATCCACTTTATAACTTCAGTGAGAATGCTAGAAGAAACAGATTCTCTTTCATCATCCCTACAAAAATAGATTTGAGGTTATCCGAAACATCATATTGATATTACAGTAAATGTGCTACAAAATTCGTCTGAAATTACCTTACGCTGTAGGACTCCTCTAATATTGGATGCACAATCAACTCAGGGCTATAGCTCTTGATTACTGTTGCAGCATCTTTTGTGCAGAAAACATGTGAGAGATCTGCACCCTAAACAACATGTGAAACATCAGCATCGACGTGCAATTCATGTGGGTAAATTTTAGAAGATACTGACAGCTTTCAATGCAGAGATAGCGGCAAAATAAGGAGCACCAGTGTACTCGCGACATCCACCAATTATTGCTATCTTCCCTGGAAAGCAATAATGACATGTTACCAATAAGTTTGAAGAATTTTTTTGTTGCAATTTGAGAACATCCAAGAACAAAATGGAATGCACAAGCCACAACTTTAAATAAGATTTAACACCCATTAGAAAGGTCCCACCCCGGAAATTACAACTGTTCCACTTTTCTTAGAGCTGAGACGCTGAAAATATATGAAGATAAGGTCAATTGTGTGCACAGGATCTTTTCAAAAGGTTGCATATGTATAATTCAACGCCAAAATTTGCTGTCATAAATCTAAGCCTGGCCACCAGAGATGAGTTGCATGTCTTCCAATGAAAACCTCAAAAACATAAGAATTTAACATCCACAAAAAGTTACTTTTTTGGTATCCCTGAACATAGGATCGAAGAAAAGTACACTACATCTGTTGATAGTGGGTCCCGTGTATTTAGCATTGTCCATTGTATTACCTCAAAATATAATTAGTTGGACCCACAGCTCCAGCACCTGCAAGTCCCAACAACAACGCAGAGCACAGATCCCAAAATAGGCTTCCAAACTGGAGGCGAGCCCCAACTCAACATGCCCGAAACACCAATTCTCTCCCATGATGCATGATGTTTCTTCTGGATGATGCCGCATGATCTTCCCAGTTCCAACAAAGCCAAAAGCTCATGCTCAAATTTGTATTAATTTCATGACATTTAACATCTGAACCACAATCTACACTCATAGATGGACATTTAACCCATGGGATCGAGTACCATGGGTACCCAACCCGACAGGTAGGGCATGGGTTTCTTCTCTCACAAATGGGCAAAACCATGGGGTGTCCTATTATGTCGTGGGTCGGGTATAGGCTCGGCTTTCCGCCCATGGGCAACCCAATGGGTGCCTGAGTGAACACTAAACCACTCTAAATAAGTCTTTGGTGAAGATACATACAAGAGTTCGAAAGCCATAAATCCCTAATTCACCACACTCCACCCCGCAAGGCCACCTCTATCATGGCCACTCCACTTGTATGTCTCATAATCTCTCCTGGCACAACATCTTGCTCCGGTGGCCAGCGTCTCATCTTCAAGCCAGCGAGCACTGTGTATGTCCAGCCGAGCGACCACCGCATGGTCTGCATTCGTGAATCCTCCCCATCCTGGCGACCATGTGTATTGTTGTGCGCAGGCGGTGGTCGCACTGTTCTTCTTTGAATACTCGGCCCATCGGTTGCAAGTTAAGCCCAACAACCAACATACCAGTTGCATCTCAAGATCAGTATAGATCTTCTATCTCTAAAAACAATGCTTGGTATAAATGCCAGATAAATCCATTTATCTATTGCTCTACATAGCCTCTTTTGTGATGAGGTACTCAGTGCTCCAGGCTTCAAAAGAAAATTCCACATTGTAAAAACATTTGAAAGAAAGAATCCGATGGCTGGAGGTTGAAGACGAAGGAGAGCCCTGGGATTGCAATCCAATGGTGGCTGAAAATCGACTGCGATTTCACAAATTCTCATGTTAAGGAAACAAGGCTAGGTGGTAAACACTGCCCTACAGCCGCCCACAAAAAATTCTCTAATAGCTTGCCTAACCTAGGTGGTAAACTTTCCCTCTACCTAAATGCCGGCTCGGCCCCTGTTGACACTGCTCACAGGTTAAGGAAACAATCTGCTTCAACCCCAACACTCTCGCTACTTCTGCGATCTACAACCCAAGATCACTCGGGCACGGGGGCATTCCAACGAACACAGAGTGCGCGTGAGCATCGGTCGCCCAATCCATTACCGAACACGCACGCCAGCACGCACAGAGCGCGGGTAAGGAGCTAAGACGGGCGGCTTACTGACCTGCCTGACCCTTGTGCCTTGCGCGGTCGAGCGGCGGCGTGATTCGCCGGACCACCGCCTCCGCGTCGGCCTCGTACACCGGCCCGGCCGCCGCCGACGCCGCATACATCGCGTGGAGCCGAAGAGAGCTCGAGGAGGTGCGGCCGCCGTCTACGCAGGTGGGCGCGAGACAGCGGAGCAGGACGAGCTGCCTGCGGAAGGCCGGGGAGGCGGCCCACATGCGGCCGCGGTGAGGTAGATGGTGCTGCCACGCGAGGGGGCACGCGCCCATTGACAGGCTCATCGTCGCCTCACCCTGTTCGGCATTATATATTTTTCAGGTGAGTCATGGTTTCGCTTTTTCTTTTTCTTTTGCCAAACCATGTGTGTTTTTTTTTTACTATGTACTGCAAGGCAAACAGCCTCACAGCCTCTTTATTGGAAAACAGAAATCAAGAGTACATAGGAGTTACAAAGTAGTACAAGTCAGAATACTTACAGGGGTTAAAGAATAAAAAACTATGCTAGTGAAGAAATCCAAGCTAAGAAGCTATCCTTATATTTACATTTAATCCTATGGGAACGTAAATTAATATCATGCAAAAAACCATGCCTCCAAGACCTGAAAGTGGGTGTAATATTTCTGAAAACCTTGGCATTCCTTGTGATCCAGATGTTCCAAGTTGCTGTGAAAACCACCTCAGTAAAGAAGGGATGTCCAAAATCTTTCCTAGCGGAAACAGCCATCTAATAGGTTGTCATTGATGGGAGAGCCACCCAAGATATTTGCAGATAGTTCCATACCCTCTGGCTGAAGTTACATGTGAAGAACAAATGAGCAATGTCCTCATGAATCATTCCAGGGCACATGACACATGTGTCATCATCCACATGCCAGTGCCTTCTTTGCATCATATCCCTGGTGTTTAGATGATCCATGATTAATAGCCAGCCAAACATTTTGATCTTAAGAGTACAAGAACACTTCCATATCCAACTGAAAATTGGATCAGCCACAAAGCTAGCATGAACATGCATGTAGAAAGATTTCGGCCTGAATTCCCCTTTATTTGCCAAACCATGTTCTTTGGAAAGTCCTAGAAGAACGTTGTGGCTTGTGGGCTACGGGGCAATCAGTCGATAATATGCTTCATTGTTTCTATCTTTTTGCAAATTATTTTTGTAAAACATATATTTATGAAATGTTCACCACAAGTTTTTAAAATCCCGGACTTTCGAGCGGACAAGAATATAATATTTGTAGAGACACAAAAGCCATATATTCTTTGTGTAGAAATCATATACTCCCTCCGTCCCAAAATAAGTGTCTCAACTTTATACTAACTTTAGTATAAAGTTGTACTAAGTTTGAGACACTTATTTTAAGACGGAGGGAGTATAAGCTAACGTATTTATTTTAATATATGTAAGGTGACTGCTACAAGCCTACAAATCAGCCGGTTGATCTTACAAAAAGATCAACCGCCCCTGGCACCGTCCGATCGCACCCAATCTGACGTCTCAGGCAGCCGCTTTTCGGCAGTGCGCGCGGCGCAGTCCAAATGCTGATTATATGCATCGTCTCGGTAATCCGCCTACTAGCGCGTCTTCACGTGGGTCAGCCCCACAACCACGCACCTCTTCCATCTTTCGATTACGAGTACTGGCTGCTAGGGAGGTACTAGCTACGGATTTTCTTTTAAAAAGGCTACTAGCTACTACCACTACATTTGGTTCCTGTACCTATCTACAGTCTCATGAACCGGCAAATAACGCACAAAAGACTGGCCAATGAATTAGCAAACAAAAGTTTGCAACATTTTTATCTAAAATATCAATGTAACACGTGACATGCTGCAAACATGTACGTGCAACATAAAAAAAAGTGGTTGAGCTGCGGTCGTCGTTGCAGCAGCGAGCCATTCGGCTTTGCATTGTCCCGACCTGCTTGTAGTAGTGTCATCTAGCATTACAACATATCTTCATGGCTTGCAGCAATGGCGGTGCCCCGACCTTGAAACATCGCCAACTAGAAAAGGGTGACAAACCTCGACATTACAACGTCCCCTCCCGGCTTGCAGCATCGCCGACTAGTAGTGGCGCCGACGCCCGAGCTTGCAACGTCTTGTCCCGGTTTGCAGCATCATCAACTAGTATTCATAGCGCGCCACATGTCTTGCTTCCATCGGCGGCGCCCAACCTTGCAGCGACCGACCTCGGCTTACACCAGCGCGAACTAGCCTTACAATTGTGTGCGGCTCGCGATACTATGAAAAACATATGCACCATGACGCAACATTGCACAGACACTATATGGGTTATCGCAACACATGGCTTATGTGTTTGCAGCAGAGACGACGTCAACCTTGCCGCATCACAACGCGTCACGACTTGTAGCGGCGGCGGCTTTGCAATGTCGCGTACTGGGATGCCGCAACACCGATCAACATTTGTAGCGGCGACATCGGGTCTTCTTGTTGCATTGCATCCCGCCAAGCCTTTCCAAGAACTATGGCGCCCGCCATGCAACATCGTGTCATGGCTTGTTGCGGTGTCAGCTTTGCAATGTCACGTACTGGCTTGTCGCAACACCGACCAACATTTGTAGCGGCGACATTGGGCCTTGTTCGCTGCATCTCGCCAAGCCTTTGCAGCAACTGTGGCACCAGCCATGCAACATCGCGTCCCGGCTTGTGGTTGCGGCGTGATCGGGCTTCGCGTTGTCGCGTACTGTCTTGCCGCAACACCAACCAACATTGTAGCAGCGACATTGGGCCTTGCTGCGTACCATCTCGACAAAACCTTTTGCAGCAGATGTGGTGCCCGTCATGCAACGTCAAGCCTGACTCATCGGCGTGCCGCCTTGTAGCGTTGTGTCCCACCTTGTAACAAGGTCGATCGGCCTTTGTAGCACCACGGGTCCTTCCTTCAGTAGAGATGACGTCGACATTGCAACATCACATTGTGTCCCTGCTTGTAACGATGGCATCAGCGGCTTTGCAGTGTCACGCCCAGGCTTGCCGCAACGCCGACCAACATTTCCAGCAGCGGCGATGGCCTTATAGCGGTGCATCCTGGCTTGCAGCAGCAACTCGAGATAAACTACGCTGAGAGTGCTTATTGTTGTTAAATACACCATACTTTACTAGCTAATACAACTACCAATACAGTATATTGTGAGTTATGAAAAATAGCGGATGTGTCTTGTTGAATATAGTATTGAGCGGCTCGTACATGCCTAGCACTAGGTTAAACAATTGTGTCTCCGCCATTAAACAAAGGTGGCTGCTACAAATCAGCCGGATGATTTTCTAGGAAAATCATAAAATCATCCGGCTAGCCAGCTGTCCGATCTGGCGTTGGCGGCCGTTCGATCTCAGCAAGGCAGCTCGCTCGCGTCTTCTCTCCCTCTGATCCTATTCAGCTCGCATCTTGTCTGAAGACGGCGATGTCCTCCACTGTGCAAGGAGGTCGTGCTGCTGCTGCATGTGCGCTCGCCGAGACGGGAGCCAGAGCATCTCCCTCAACCCTGGCCGCCACCGCCGTGCTGCGTTGCAACACTGCTAGTGCTGCGAGTGGAGACTGCTGTGGCGAGGCGTCCGACGATGCCGTTGTTGCAAGGGTTGCTGTTGTGTGCTCGTCGGGACGCGTCAGGGCATCTCCCTCATCTCCGGTGACCGCCACCGTCGTGCTGCGTTGCAGCACCACCAGTGTTGTGGGTGGACGGAGCCGCCGGTGAGCGCTGCATCGCAGCTCCCCAGATCCCGCCGCCGGCAACCACTGCATGGCAGCACCGGGAGACACCAGGGGTTGTGCTACTTGTAGACTGCGTTGGTATTTCCCCAAAGAGGAGAGGATGATGCAGTGTAGTAGAGATAAGTATTTCCCTCAGTTAAGAACCAAGGTTATCAATCCAGTAGGAGAACCAAGCAAAATCCTGTTAAGCGCATCTGCACACACAAGAGCAAACACTTGCACGCAACGCAAAAAAGAGGGTTGTCAATCCTCTTAGTGGTTACTTGCAAGGATTAAATCTTATAGAGATAAATAGATAAACTAAAATACTAAATAAAATAAAAGTAAATAAATTGCAGCAAGGTATTTTTAGGTTTTAAATATATGATAAAGTAGACCCGAGGGTCATAGTTTTCACTAGAGGCTTCTCTCTCGAACACATAGCATACGGTGGGTAAAAAAATTACTGTTGGGCAATTGATAGAAAAGCAAATAATTATGACGGATTCATGACAATGATTATGTATATAGACATCACGTCCGAGACAAGTAGACCGACTCCTGCCTGCATCTACTATTGTTACTCCACCCATCGACCGCTATCCAGCATGCATCTAGGGTATTAAGTATGAAACAGAGTAACGCCTTAAGCAAGATGACATGATGTGGACAAAGTAAATTCAAGCAATATGATTAAACCCTATATTTTTATCCTTAATGGCAACAATACAAATACGTGTCATGTCCCTTTCTGTCACTGGGATTGAGCACCGCAAGATTGAACCCATCACAAAGCACCTCTCCCATTGCAAGATAAATCAATCTAGTAGGCCAAACCAAATCGATAGATCGGAGAGAAATATAAAGCTATAATAATCATGCATAAAAGAGTTCAGAGAAGACTCAAATATTTCTCATGAATAATCTGATTATAAACTCACAATTCATCGGATCCCAACAAACACACCGCAAAAGAAGATTACATCGGATAGAACTCCAAGAACATCGAGGAGAACATGATATTGAAGATCAAAGAGAGAGAAGAAGCCATCTAGCTACTAGCTATGGACCCATAGGTATGTGGTAAACTAGTCACACATCATCGGAAGGGCAGCAAGGTTTATGAAGAAGCCCTCCGTGATCGATTCCCCCTCCGGGAGAGTACCGAAAAAGGCCTCCAGATGGGATCGCGGAAGAACAGAGGCTTGCGGTGGCAGAAAGGTTTTCTCTTCTGTCTCTCTGGTATATTGAGAATATTTTGGAATTTATAGCGCTGGAATGAGGTCAGGAGGGGCAACGAGGGGCCCACAAGCCTGGGGGCGCGCCCTACCCCCCTGGGCGCGCCCTCCAGGCTTGTCGCCTCCTCGTGGCTCTTCTGGTCTTCTACCGAAGCTTCGTGGGTCTCTTCTGGTCCAGAAAAAAATAATCCAAAGTTTTTTTTTCTCGTTTGAACACTTTTTGATAATGATTTTCTGAAAGGCAAAAACCAGCAGAAAACAGCAACTGACACTGGGCACTGGGTTAATAGGTTAGTCCCAAAAAAATGATATATAATGGCATATAATTGCATATAAAACATCCAAGATTGATACTATAATAGCATGGAACAATCAAAAATTATAGATACGTTAGAGACGTATCAAGCATCTCCAAGCTTAATTCCTGCTCGTCCTCGAGTAGGTATATGATAAAAATAGAATTTTTGATATGAAATACTACATATCATGTGTTAGGGCATATTTCTCCCTTAGTGGTTTTGGTGATTGATGACAATACTCTTGCGGACTAATCGTGTGCTTTGAGCATTTCAGTTTATCGACCATTTGGCACAAGACGATTCGTGCCCCTCGGAGCTTTTATGAAGACGGTGTTTTTCTTCGTTTCATTTTCGGTGGTTTGAGTCGTAGGAACACCGTACTATCAAGAGGGGGTCCGTGTCGGAAAGGTTTGGGTGGAATCAACACATACACACTTTCCTTGCACCCTCCTTCCTTTCCTCTTTGGAGCTTGCCCTTCCTTGTGCTTGAGCCTTCTTGAAGCACTTAAGCGGTAGTACTGCTCATCTGCACGGTAGTACCGCTCCAACGGTACTACCGCAGTTTAGTGCTGCTAGGACTTCCGCTTAGTTTAGGGTTCTGTAAACGAGCGGTAGTAGAGCGGTAGTTATTCGTGGTAGTACCGCTCCGGCGGTACTACGGCCCTTAACCACCACTCCACTACTGCTGGCTCACTGAACTACTATGCACTAAGCAGAAGTACCGCCCTACGGAGCGGTAGTACCGCTCCAGCGGAACTACCGCTGTTGCACTACCGCAGGGAGTGCCGCTTATTTTTGCCTTCTGGATTGCTCTGCCCTTCGGGCGGTAGTAGAGCGGCAGTATGAAGCGGTAGTACCACTCTGGGCGGCACTACCGCTCTGCCCTCCTCTACATCCGCTTCTTCTACCGGTTGCTCAACACTAAGCGGTAGTACCGCTCCGACGGCACTACCGCCTCCCTGACTTTGTCAGTTGTACGCTACTGCTGGAACTGCCGTGCTAGCGGAAGTACCGGTCGCCTGAGCGGTAGTACCGCTTGTGCACGGGCAGACGGTGCATAACGGTTGGTTTTTCCCCCATCTATATAAGTGAGTCTTCTTCCCCCCAAGTTGACTTACATCTTCCTCCCCCAAGCTCCATTGTTGCTCCTAAGCTCAAACTTGCTCGATATCTCTTCCTAGCCAATCAAACTTGTTGATTCTTTGGAGATTGGTTGAGAAGGCCTAGATCTACACTTCCACCAAGAGAAATTTGATTCCCCCCACTAATGCCTTGCGGATCTTGTTACTCTTGGGTGTTTGAGCACCCTAGACGGTTGAGGTCACCTCGGAGCCACATTCCATTGTGGTGAAGCTCCGTGGTGATGTTGGGAGCCTCCAATTAAGTTGTGGAGATTGCCCCAACCTTGTTTGTAAAGGTTCGGTCGCCGCCTTCAAGGGCACCACTAGTGGAATCACGGCACCTCGCATTGTGTGAGGGCGTGAGGAGAATACGGTGGCCTTAGTGGCTTCTTGGGGAGCATTGTGCCTCCACACCGCTCCAACGGAGACGTACTTCCTCTCAAAGGGAAGGAACTTCGGTAACACATCCTCGTCTTCACCGGATCCACTTGTGGTTATTTCTTACCTTTACTTTGTGCTTGCTTTGCTCGTGTCGTATCCTTTGCTTGTTCATGTTGTTGTTGTTGTTAGCATCATATAGGTTGCTCACCTAGTTGCACATCTAGGGGGGGGGGGGGGGGGGGGGGGGGGGGGGGGGGGGGGGGGGGGGGGGGGGGGGGGGGGGGGGGGGGGGGGGGGGGGGGGGGGGGGGGGGGGGGGGGGGGGGGGGGGGGGGGGGGGGGGGGGGGGGGGGGGGGGGGGGGGGGGGGGGGGGGGGGGGGGGGGGGGGGGGGGGGGGGGGGGGGGGGGGGGGGGGGGGGGGGGGGGGGGGGGGGGGGGGGGGGGGGGGGGGGGGGGGGGGGGGGGGGGGGGGGGGGGGGGGGGGGGGGGGGGGGGGGGGGGGGGGGGGGGGGGGGGGGGGGGGGGGGGGGGGGGGGGGGGGGGGGGGGGGGGGGGGGGGGGGGGGGGGGGGGGGGGGGGGGGGGGGGGGGGGGGGGGGGGGGGGGGGGGGGGGGGGGGGGGGGGGGGGGGGGGGGGGGGGGGGGGGGGGGGGGGGGGGGGGGGGGGGGGGGGGGGGGGGGGGGGGGGGGGGGGGGGGGGGGGGGGGGGGGGGGGGGGGGGGGGGGGGGGGGGGGGGGGGGGGGGGGGGGGGGGGGGGGGGGGGGGGGGGGGGGGGGGGGGGGGGGGGGGGGGGGGGGGGGGGGGGGGGGGGGGGGGGGGGGGGGGGGGGGGGGGGGGGGGGGGGGGGGGGGGGGGGGGGGGGGGGGGGGGGGGGGGGGGGGGGGGGGGGGGGGGGGGGGGGGGGGGGGGGGGGGGGGGGGGGGGGGGGGGGGGGGGGGGGGGGGGGGGGGGGGGGGGGGGGGGGGGGGGGGGGGGGGGGGGGGGGGGGGGGGGGGGGGGGGGGGGGGGGGGGGGGGGGGGGGGGGGGGGGGGGGGGGGGGGGGGGGGGGGGGGGGGGGGGGGGGGGGGGGGGGGGGGGGGGGGGGGGGGGGGGGGGGGGGGGGGGGGGGGGGGGGGGGGGGGGGGGGGGGGGGGGGGGGGGGGGGGGGGGGGGGGGGGGGGGGGGGGGGGGGGGGGGGGGGGGGGGGGGGGGGGGGGGGGGGGGGGGGGGGGGGGGGGGGGGGGGGGGGGGGGGGGGGGGGGGGGGGGGGGGGGGGGGGGGGGGGGGGGGGGGGGGGGGGGGGGGGGGGGGGGGGGGGGGGGGGGGGGGGGGGGGGGGGGGGGGGGGGGGGGGGGGGGGGGGGGGGGGGGGGGGGGGGGGGGGGGGGGGGGGGGGGGGGGGGGGGGGGGGGGGGGGGGGGGGGGGGGGGGGGGGGGGGGGGGGGGGGGGGGGGGGGGGGGGGGGGGGGGGGGGGGGGGGGGGGGGGGGGGGGGGGGGGGGGGGGGGGGGGGGGGGGGGGGGGGGGGGGGGGGGGGGGGGGGGGGGGGGGGGGGGGGGGGGGGGGGGGGGGGGGGGGGGGGGGGGGGGGGGGGGGGGGGGGGGGGGGGGGGGGGGGGGGGGGGGGGGGGGGGGGGGGGGGGGGGGGGGGGGGGGGGGGGGGGGGGGGGGGGGGGGGGGGGGGGGGGGGGGGGGGGGGGGGGGGGGGGGGGGGGGGGGGGGGGGGGGGGGGGGGGGGGGGGGGGGGGGGGGGGGGGGGGGGGGGGGGGGGGGGGGGGGGGGGGGGGGGGGGGGGGGGGGGGGGGGGGGGGGGGGGGGGGGGGGGGGGGGGGGGGGGGGGGGGGGGGGGGGGGGGGGGGGGGGGGGGGGGGGGGGGGGGGGGGGGGGGGGGGGGGGGGGGGGGGGGGGGGGGGGGGGGGGGGGGGGGGGGGGGGGGGGGGGGGGGGGGGGGGGGGGGGGGGGGGGGGGGGGGGGGGGGGGGGGGGGGGGGGGGGGGGGGGGGGGGGGGGGGGGGGGGGGGGGGGGGGGGGGGGGGGGGGGGGGGGGGGGGGGGGGGGGGGGGGGGGGGGGGGGGGGGGGGGGGGGGGGGGGGGGGGGGGGGGGGGGGGGGGGGGGGGGGGGGGGGGGGGGGGGGGGGGGGGGGGGGGGGGGGGGGGGGGGGGGGGGGGGGGGGGGGGGGGGGGGGGGGGGGGGGGGGGGGGGGGGGGGGGGGGGGGGGGGGGGGGGGGGGGGGGGGGGGGGGGGGGGGGGGGGGGGGGGGGGGGGGGGGGGGGGGGGGGGGGGGGGGGGGGGGGGGGGGGGGGGGGGGGGGGGGGGGGGGGGGGGGGGGGGGGGGGGGGGGGGGGGGGGGGGGGGGGGGGGGGGGGGGGGGGGGGGGGGGGGGGGGGGGGGGGGGGGGGGGGGGGGGGGGGGGGGGGGGGGGGGGGGGGGGGGGGGGGGGGGGGGGGGGGGGGGGGGGGGGGGGGGGGGGGGGGGGGGGGGGGGGGGGGGGGGGGGGGGGGGGGGGGGGGGGGGGGGGGGGGGGGGGGGGGGGGGGGGGGGGGGGGGGGGGGGGGGGGGGGGGGGGGGGGGGGGGGGGGGGGGGGGGGGGGGGGGGGGGGGGGGGGGGGGGGGGGGGGGGGGGGGGGGGGGGGGGGGGGGGGGGGGGGGGGGGGGGGGGGGGGGGGGGGGGGGGGGGGGGGGGGGGGGGGGGGGGGGGGGGGGGGGGGGGGGGGGGGGGGGGGGGGGGGGGGGGGGGGGGGGGGGGGGGGGGGGGGGGGGGGGGGGGGGGGGGGGGGGGGGGGGGGGGGGGGGGGGGGGGGGGGGGGGGGGGGGGGGGGGGGGGGGGGGGGGGGGGGGGGGGGGGGGGGGGGGGGGGGGGGGGGGGGGGGGGGGGGGGGGGGGGGGGGGGGGGGGGGGGGGGGGGGGGGGGGGGGGGGGGGGGGGGGGGGGGGGGGGGGGGGGGGGGGGGGGGGGGGGGGGGGGGGGGGGGGGGGGGGGGGGGGGGGGGGGGGGGGGGGGGGGGGGGGGGGGGGGGGGGGGGGGGGGGGGGGGGGGGGGGGGGGGGGGGGGGGGGGGGGGGGGGGGGTTGGATGTTTTATATGCAATTATATATCATTTTTTGGGACTAACCTATTAACCCAGTGCCCAGTGCCAGTTACTGTTTTCTGCTTGTTTTTGCCTTTTTAGAAAATCATTATCAAAAAGTGTCCAAACGAGAAAAAAACTTTGGATTAATTTTTTTGGACCAGAAGAGACCCACGAAGCTTCGGGAGAAGACCAGAAGAGCCACGAGGAGGCGACAAGCCTGGAGGGCGCACCCCCCAGGCTTGTGGGCCCCTCGTTGCCAGTGGCGGACCTAGAAATAAAATAGAAGGTGTGCACACTTTAAAAAAATTGAGACTATTTCAATTAGCTTGCATAGGCCTTAAAAATCAGCTAATTTTTACATGGTGAAAAATGTTTTCCAAAAACCTGGGTGTGCCATGGCACACCTGGCACACCCCCTGGGTATGCCACTGCTCGTTGCCCCTCCTGATCTAATTCCAGCACTATAAATTCCCATATATTCCTAATATACCAGAGAGACAGAAGAGAAAACCTTTCCGCCGCAACAAGCCTCCGTTCTTCCGTGATCCCATCTGGAGGCCTTTTCCGATACTCTGCCGGAGGGGGAATCGATCACGGAGGGCTTCTTTATCAACCTTGCTACCCTTCCGATGATGTGTGAGTAGTTTACCACAGACCTACGGGGGGGGGGGGGGGGGGGGGGGGGGGGGGGGGGGGGGGGGGGGGGGGGGGGGGGGGGGGGGGGGGGGGGGGGGGGGGGGGGGGGGGGGGGGGGGGGGGGGGGGGGGGGGGGGGGGGGGGGGGGGGGGGGGGGGGGGGGGGGGGGGGGGGGGGGGGGGGGGGGGGGGGGGGGGGGGGGGGGGGGGGGGGGGGGGGGGGGGGGGGGGGGGGGGGGGGGGGGGGGGGGGGGGGGGGGGGGGGGGGGGGGGGGGGGGGGGGGGGGGGGGGGGGGGGGGGGGGGGGGGGGGGGGGGGGGGGGGGGGGGGGGGGGGGGGGGGGGGGGGGGGGGGGGGGGGGGGGGGGGGGGGGGGGGGGGGGGGGGGGGGGGGGGGGGGGGGGGGGGGGGGGGGGGGGGGGGGGGGGGGGGGGGGGGGGGGGGGGGGGGGGGGGGGGGGGGGGGGGGGGGGGGGGGGGGGGGGGGGGGGGGGGGGGGGGGGGGGGGGGGGGGGGGGGGGGGGGGGGGGGGGGGGGGGGGGGGGGGGGGGGGGGGGGGGGGGGGGGGGGGGGGGGGGGGGGGGGGGGGGGGGGGGGGGGGGGGGGGGGGGGGGGGGGGGGGGGGGGGGGGGGGGGGGGGGGGGGGGGGGGGGGGGGGGGGGGGGGGGGGGGGGGGGGGGGGGGGGGGGGGGGGGGGGGGGGGGGGGGGGGGGGGGGGGGGGGGGGGGGGGGGGGGGGGGGGGGGGGGGGGGGGGGGGGGGGGGGGGGGGGGGGGGGGGGGGGGGGGGGGGGGGGGGGGGGGGGGGGGGGGGGGGGGGGGGGGGGGGGGGGGGGGGGGGGGGGGGGGGGGGGGGGGGGGGGGGGGGGGGGGGGGGGGGGGGGGGGGGGGGGGGGGGGGGGGGGGGGGGGGGGGGGGGGGGGGGGGGGGGGGGGGGGGGGGGGGGGGGGGGGGGGGGGGGGGGGGGGGGGGGGGGGGGGGGGGGGGGGGGGGGGGGGGGGGGGGGGGGGGGGGGGGGGGGGGGGGGGGGGGGGGGGGGGGGGGGGGGGGGGGGGGGGGGGGGGGGGGGGGGGGGGGGGGGGGGGGGGGGGGGGCTCTCTCTCTCTCTCTCTCTCTCTCTCTCTCTCGTGCCTTTCTCCAACAGTCCGGTCTGCCAAACCAGTCGCTCCATTTTACACGTGAGTTTGCACGTAAGAACTTGCGCAACCAAAGTACAGTTGAATATTACATATCACATTATAACACATGCAAACAGGTAAATTAAGAGTCACATATGAATGATGTATGCTATGCAGATTTAATTCTCATAGTTTATCCAACTATAGAATAAATATAAAGCATTTTATGAAGATGCTGTCAAAGTCTTGAACAAAAAATAGATAACTTGAAAGTGAATGGCAATTATTTTAGAGGCATGTATATGTTTGCTACTGTACCAATAAAGTTTTTTTCTTTAATATAAAGTGGTGAGGTTTGTGAATATTGTGCATTAATAATTGTAAAGTAAGCAAAGGTAAAGGTAATAGCAAGTTATAAGGTATGGAAGATTGTAGAACAAACACTACAAAACAAACATTTGTGACGAGCCATCTGCGTCATGTAGAACCGATATTCATAATAAAAAAATACCCTAGTGACAGTTTTCGACCGTCACTCGGTTTGTCGTAGAATCGCCGTCACAAAAAATAAAATCCCGACGATATCAACTTTTTTCGCCACCTAAGATCACATCTTGGGTGACGGTTCTGGGTTTGGCATTGAAGTCTTGTTTGGTGACGGATAAGACTGTCACCTTAGATCGTCCGGTTTGTCACCTATGAACTACTTTTTGGTCTGAGGTCTAGTATAGGTTCTTTGTCCCCAAGTAAGATATAAAAGGTGGCACATTCATTTCAAGTTGTCTTTATTTGCCAACAGCACGAGCAGGACCCACAACCATGACATCTCTCTCTCTCTCTCTCAAATGCCTTTCTCCAACAGTCGGGTCTACCAAGCTGGTTGCTCCATTTTACACGTGAGTTTGCAAGTGATTTTGCATGTAAGAACTTACGCAACCAAAGTACAATTGAATATTACATATCACATTATAACACATGCAAACAGCTAAATTAAGAAACAACAACAACAATAACAACAACAACAATCCGCGAGCTTGGCAGCAATTTTTGCCTCATCCAGCGTGAGCTGGTAATGCTCCTTGCTACTTGTAGACTGTGTTGGTATTTTCCCAAAGAGGAGAGGATGATGCAGTATAGTAGAGATAAATATTTCCCTTAGTTAAGAACCAAGGTTATCAATCCAGTAGGAGAACCAAGCAAAATCCCATTAGAATGCACCTGCACACACAAAAACAAATACTTGCACCCAATGCAAATAAGAGGGTTGTCAATCCTCTTAGCGGTTATTTGCAAGGATTAATTCT